>WNGS01092210.1:35770873-35795460 GCA_020271785.1 Procambarus virginalis | reverse complement strand
AGTAGAATATTGAGACTCTAAGGAAGGTAATCCTAGAACCCAAGGGTAGTACTTACAGGCACCTAAGGAAGGTAGCCCTAAGCGCATGCAGCCCCAGTACACTGTAGTTACTCCTGCCACCACACCACAAACAGCAGGCAACATCATGAAGAACCAAATACTGCCAAGAAATCAAGGCCAGATTTTTCAACAACCCCAGATCGCATCAGCA
The DNA here is from genome assembly GCA_020271785.1 of Procambarus virginalis. Lineage (NCBI taxonomy): Eukaryota > Metazoa > Arthropoda > Malacostraca > Decapoda > Cambaridae > Procambarus > Procambarus virginalis. Next base: position 35,795,249 of record WNGS01092210.1, on the reverse strand, counting down.
ACGAACTGAAGAGTGAGTAGCCATTGCAGGGGGTCCGGAGCTACCCCCCATCTCCTTCTGGGGAGGGGCGGTCTGTGCAGACAAGGGGTGCGGCAGCGTGAATGACATTTGCTTGTTTCTTCAGGTTTTGGGGAGTTCTGCTTTTGTTCCTGGTTAATGGGGGTTCTGGGAGTTCTTCTACTCCCCAAGCCCGGCCCGAGGCCAGGCTTGACTAGTGAGAGTTTGGTCCACTAGGCTGTTGCTTGGAGCGGCCCGCAGGAACACATACCCACCACAGCCCGATTGGTCCGGCACTCCTTGGAGGAATAAATCTAGTTTCCTCTTGAAGATGTCCACAGTTGTTCCGGCAATATTTCTTATGCTTGCTGGGAGGGTGTTGAACAACCGCGGACCTCTGATGTTTATACAGTGTTCTCTGATTGTGCCTATGGCACCCCTGCTCTTCACTGGTTCTATTCTGCATTTCCTTCCATATTGTTTACTCTAGTACGTTGTTATTTTACTGTGTAGATTTGGTACTTGGCCCTCCAGTATCTTCCAGGTGTATATTATTTGATATCTCTCTCGTCTTCTTTCTAGTGTGTACATTTGGAGGGCTTTGAGACGGTCCCAATAATTTAGGTGCTTTATCGCGTCTATGCGTGCCGTATATGTTCTCTGTATTCCCTCTATTTCAGCAATCTCTCCTGCTCTGAAGGGGGAAGTGAGTACTGAGCAGTACTCAAGACGGGACAACACAAGTGACTTGAAGAGTACAACCATTGTGATGGGATCCCTGGATTTGAAAGTTCTCGTAATCCATCCTATCATTTTTCTGGCTGTCGTAATATTTGCTTGGTTATGCTCCCTAAACGTTAGGTCGTCAGACATCATTATTCCCAAATCCTTTACATACTGTTTTCCTACTATGGGTACATTTGATTGTGTTTTATACCCTGTATTATGTTTAAGGCCCTCATTTTTACCATACCTGAGTACCTGGAATTTATCACTGTTAAACATCATGTTATTTTCTGATGCCCAATAGAAAACTTTATTAATATCAGCTTGAAGTTTTTCAATGTCTTCAGCCGAGGTAATTTTCATACTGATTTTTGTGTCATCTGCAAAGGATGATACAAAGCTGTGACTTGTATTTTTGTCTATATCTGATGTGAGAATAAGGAAAAGCAGCGGTGCAAGGAAGCTCTGTACCCTGAGGTACAGAGCTTTTAACTGCACTTGGACTAGATTTTATATGGTTGACCGTTACTCGCTGAGTCCTGTTTGACAGAAAACTGAGTATCCAGCGTCCTACTTTACCGGTTATTCCCATTGACTTCATTTTATGTGCTATCACGCCATGGTCACATTTATCGAAAACCTTTGCGAAGTCCGTGTATATCACATCAGCATTCTGTTTTTCTTCTAATGCCTCAGTGACTTTGTTGTAGTGCTCAAGTACCTGTGAGAGGCACGATCTTCCCGCTCGAAATCCATGTTGGCCTGGGTTGTGAAGGTCATTGGTCTCCATGAAATTGGTGACCTGACTCCTAATCACTCTCTCAAATACTTTTATTATGTGCGATGTTAGTGCAACTGGTCTATAATTCTTTGCCAATGCTTTGCTCCCTCCCTTGTGTAGATGGGTTATGTCTGCTACTTTAAGTGCATCTGGTATCTCCCCCGTGTCCAAGCTCTTCCTCCACACTATACTGAGTGCCTGTGCTACCGGCACTTTTTGCATTTCGTTCGATCTTTGGATGCAATTTCTTATCAAGTGGGGTCTGTTTTGTTATACCTACCTATCCAGGTGCCTAACCCTGGTCGATGACAAACATGGAATGCTCCCAAACACACGGGGATTTCTAAAGGCCACTGCTCTCTGCGCATCTCTGAGGGGGGGCTAGGTTCGGGCTCGTGGTCCCTGGTAGGCTGACCTCCATTGACTGATGTCCCAGACTAATATATCATATATCAGTTCGATAGCTCCATGGAGCCGGAGGAGCTCCCCACAGAAAATGTTGTCTACAAAGAATCTTAAGGATTTTGTATTATTACAGGCCAAATCAAGTCTCCCACAGGCAATTATAAGCATGAAAGTTAATGGATATAAGTAGGACTGTACTGTTTTAATATCAGGTTCTCACCATACAACTTGTAATTGGTGCTCTGCGATCTCTTGATTGATATGAGAAAGAGCTTCATCATCAGGAAGAAGTGGAAGATTCCTAAGAAGAGGCTTTACTGACGGGGTCTCAATCTGCAAACAGAAAATGCTCATTAAAATTTGAAAATATAATTATTTACACTGAAATACACCTCCAGTTTATAATATAATGTATATGACAATAGTCAAGGAGCATTATAAAGTTGGTCTTATGCAGCTGAGATAATTTCTCAAATGTTCTAAGTTCTAGCTTTTCTGAAATATTACTATACATAGCAAATGATGCTAATATAATCAATGGATCCGTAAGAATTATTAAAATATCTCCATCACTATGCTTTTTCCCATTTGTCTCAATACCATCAATACCTTCCCCCCCACCCCCATGAAAATCCAGCATTGAATGTAATGAAATGCCATTTTCTGGGCGAGACCCGGAGGCTCCACCAGAGCTAACCGGGCTGATATGAATGTGGAAGACCCTTGGCATCAGTCAAGCGAATGGAGTTCTTAGGCCTACCGGGGACCACGAGCCAGAACCTAGCCCCCTCATAGAGGCACGAGGAGCAATGCACTATAAAAACCCCTCGTGTGGTTGGAAGCATTCTATGTCTACCATTGACCGGGTCAGGCACCCAGAAAGGAAAGCGCTCCAAAACAAACCTCTATTCTGGTTAAGAATTTGCTACTGAAAGCCAAATTAGTGGACAGAACTCCCCAAATAAAAATGAGCAAACGAGCATGACGTCACCACGCCGTCGTCTGCGAGGCTCCTCCCCTCCCCCAGGAGAGGGAAGGAAGAGCCCCAGACCCCCACCCTGGCGATCCACTCTGCAATTCTGAGGCTGGATGTCAAAAATCTTAAAAAACACCGACCAGAAGAAGGGAGGGATGCCAGGGAGCCTCCGGGTCTTAGAAAATGAAAACCCAGAAAATGGCGTTTCCTTACATTCAATGTTGGTTTTCTGGGGGAAGCCCCTTCGGCTTACCGGAGGCAGTCGGCACTCGCTCCTCATCACAAAGTTGAGACAACTGGCTGCAACCACTGACCCAACACAACAAGTCCGACTAGACCCAAGAACACTGACAAGGTAGCGAGCGGCCAGGACCCAGCTCAACCTCCAAAAACCCTGCGCCCAAAATTCAGCTCAAGACATGTTACTGAAGATGACAGCCAGCGCATTAAACTTATGAACGTTGTGGACACGGGGAGAGACCACAGGTTGGCTGGAATAACCCTGTGGATGACCTGGGAGACCCGAACCCTGGAACATGGAAGAAGGGACACCAGGTCAACCAAAACCGTGTCCCCGGCCACAGAGGTCGTGGCGAGCAGGTAATGGCGCAGAACTACAACCGAACACAACACATGATGCAACCCTGGCCGAACCAACCAATTATAAATCACCCAAGAACCCCTCCGGAAAGCAGCAGTCTCATTCCTCGCCAGAAAAGGAGACGGCTGCAAACAAACAAACCAACCACCAGGACTAAAAGAACAGAAACCCCTGTGCCCGAGGAGAGTATGAAGCTCCCCAACCCTACCCACAGAGGCCAATGCCAACAAGAAAAGTGCCATCGAGAAACAATCCTGAACCGAATGGGCCACCACAAACCGAGGAGAAGAGAGAACAGAGAACACCCGATCGAAGGACCAGGATGGCTCAAACGGCGCATGAGTAGGCCGGAGGTGAAACAACGTTCGAGACAGCTTGTGGACCGGTTCAGAAATAACATCAATGATAAATGCAAGCTGTAGCAGCTCCGCCAATGCTGCACGATACGAGGCGACATTATTCAGCACAAGATAACTGTCCTACAACAACCATGAAAAGAAGGACAAAACAACCTGAACACAGACCGAAATAAACCGACGAATGGACAAGAAATAACGGAAGGACCGCCAGGAAACTTTATACTGCTGCTCTGACACTGAGCACGCAGGTGGAACACCATCAACAAAAGCCACCTGCTCCTCATACAAGTAGTAACAGACTCAAATTTGAAAGACCAGACGCAAAGATTCGAGAAGAAGATCGAACCAGCCTCGCAATGGACCAGTCGGATATGCTGAAAGAGGTAACGCCGAGGGAAAACCCCCGAGTTCAGACACCAAGCAAAAAACCAGCGTTGAATGTAATGAAACACCATTTTCTGGGTGAGCCCGGGAGGCTCCCTGGAGCTTATTGGGCTAATGTATGTTATATTAGACCGGGACATTAGCTAAGGAGTTCAGACCTACCAGGGACCAGCGCCAGAACCTGGCCTCTTCAGCAAGATTTCAGGGAGCAATAACTCAGGAAACCCCCTCACGGTAGGGGGTTTTCCTTATCTGCCACCGACCGGGGTTAGGCACCCAGAAAGGTAGGAATAACAAAACAAACCCCACATGGAAAAAACTAAAACAAAAAACGAACAGAGAGGTAGAAACTCCTACATTCCCAAGGAACCAAGGAAACAAGCAAATATCACCCTTTACTGCCGCGCCAATGGTCCGCGCAGCCCGCCCGGAGTGGGGGAGGGGGGAGCACCGGACCTACCGCGCCGGCTGCCAAGCTTCAGTTCGGAAGCTAAGCTTCAACCAACGTGAAAAACCACCGACTGGTGGGAGGGAGGGTTGCCAGGGAGCCTCCGGGGCTCACCCAGAAAATGGCGTTTCATTACATTCATCGCTGGTTTTCTGTGGAGAACCCCAATGGCTCCCTGGAGCTTCATACCCAAAGAGAGGGAAAAGAAAGGGCTAACCCGGGAGGCGGCCGCCACAAGCTCCGCAACGCGAAGCCGAGACAACAGGCTGCAACCTGCAACCCAAGGCAACAAGAACGCACAGGAGCAGACGTGCATAAAGAATGGGCGGCCAAGAACCTGTGCGACCCTCAAATCCCTCCGCCCGAAATAACCCTAGACGCCACCAACACAACAGCAAAAGCTGCAAACGTCCGAACAGCAAGGGCGCAAGGACAGACTGCAGGCTGGAAGACTTAAAAACTCTGCGGACGACCTGGGAGACCCGAGCCCTGAAACAGGGAACGAGGGAACCAGATCAACACAAAGCGCATCCCCAGACACGGTACGCAGGTAACGGCAAAAAGCGCAACCGGACAACACAGGACGCACCCCCGGCCAAACCAATCATCAATAACCCAAGAACCCCTCCGGAAAACAGCCGTCTCGACCGTTGCCAGGACGGAAAAAGGCTGCAAACGTACAAACCTACCACCAGTACCAAAAAGCAGAAACCTGAACCGAAGGGGCTACTACAAACCGAGGAGAAGATAAGGCACCCTGATCAAGGACCAGTACGGCTCAGGCAACGCATGAGCATGCCAGAGGTGAAACAAAACACGAGAAAGCGTACAAAACGGGGCAGATGTGACGTCCACCCCGAACGCAAGGCGGAGCGGTTCCGCCAGCGCCTCACAAAATGAGGCGACAGTAAGAAACATCAATTAACTATAGTCCTGAAAACCCAAGAAAGTACAAGACAACCCGATGCGAAAGAGAAGACAACCTACGAAGAGCAAGAAAAAGTGCATAGAAACACCAGGAACGTCATACTGTCGCCGAGACGAAGCTCGCAGGTGGGACACCGTCAACAAAGACACCTGATCACTACAGAGATGGCGATACCCGCGTCAAAATACCAGATGCGAAGAGATGAGGAGAAGGCTGAAGCAGTCACGTACAGGACCGATCCGACCTGCCGAAAGAGGCGGAGCCGCGGGAAAACGCCCCTGATTCGGACACCTATCAAGCAGCGTCTAAAAATAAAGCTAGGCCGGCCACCAAGGAACCATAAGGACTACTCTCGCGGGAATGGGCTCCAACCGAGCCAGAACCAGAAGAAACAGCTGGAATGGGAGAAGAGGAGCAGGTACCCCCACCTCGACAAGTCCAGCCAAAAAGCATCCACCGTGAACGCCTCGCAGGCGGGTAAGAGTGCCACATAAAATGGGCGACACCTAGACCACGCCAACTCGAAGACGTCCGTGTCCAGGAGTCCATACGTCCAGCAGAGCCAATGAACGAGTCGCTACAACTGGCCAATCTGCGAACAGAGGAATGAACCGAGACAGCTGTCTGCCAGGACGCAGGACACACCCCGGACATGAAACTCACGGTTAGCCAAACCCCAAGAGTCCAGCAAACGAGCCACTCTAAGGAACCAACCCCAAAGGTCAACACCTAAGAGAAACCCCGTTGTTCCGGCAAAGAACCGCTAGAGAAGAGTCCGAATGGAGCTGAATGGTAGAGAACCGAGTGAACCAAACCCTCCTTACCTTGAGGATACCTTGAGGTGCTTCCGGGGCTTAGCGTCCCCGCGGCCCGGTCATCGACCAGGCCTCCTGGTTGCTGGACTGATCAACCAGGCTGTTGGACGCGGCTGTTCGCAGCCTGACGTATGAGTCACAGCCTGGTTGATCAGGTATCCTTTGGAGGTGCTTATCCAGTTCTCTCTTGAACACTGTTAGGGGTTTGCCAGTTATGCCCCTTATGTGTAGCGGGAGCGTGTTGAACAGTCTCGGGCCCCTGATGTTGATAGAGTTCACTCTCAGAGTACCAGATGCACCTCTGCTTTTCAACAGGGGTATTCTGCACATCCTGCCATGTCTTCTGGTCTCATGTGATGTTACCCTCCGAAGCGCAAACCAGACAGCCACGAACTCCTGAACCGTGCTGTGAGCCCGACATTTGGACATACCCCCACCATCCCAGCCGACCTGGTGAGCACTGGTCACAAAGCCCCAGCCGAGAGATGACCCGTCCATGAACACATCGAGCGAAGGCTCGAGGAGGTGCCAAGGCACGGACCCCCCAAAAACCCCCAAGAGGAAGCTGGTGACGCAGCACCAGCACAAGATCCCTGGAGGAACGAACCCAACAATTGCAAGAGAGGCGGAAGGGGAGTCTCCGAAGGAACCAAACAGACGCCGAAGCCAAACCCGACCCCGCGGGCAGACCAGCACATCGAAGTTCAGACTCCCGCACAACTGCTCTGAAACCGCTGAGTAACCCGGGACCCCCTCATGAACAGCTGAAGGCGGGACCACAGCCGCAACAACACTTCTGGAGGGAAAGACAAGGAGCGGCTAAAGAGCCCTAAATAAGGCCCAGCCAGGTTCGAACCCGGGACAGAAACAGATGAAATGGCCTCCAGATCATCAGGAAACCAAACCCAGCGATCTGGAAAGAACCACACCCCTGGTGAGCAGACAAGCAGACCGACTGGGAGCCCACATCAGCCAGTTGTCGAGGTAGGTCAGACACCGAATCCCAAACAGACTCAGACAGGGCACCAAGATCCGGTAAAGATGCAAAATACACCAAGTGCCAATTACAAAATAGGGAAGTCAACAAAAGTGGCAAGCCTGAAGCATCACCACCAACTGTGCCAGTCCCAGAAAACTGGAGAGGAATGTGCCAAGAATTGACCAGGAGGTCCAGGGCCACCATCCAGGCACCCGGCCTCAACAGAAGCCGGACAGGAGACAACAGTCCTCCGATGAGGGCATAGAATCCAGGGTGCAGACAGAAGAAGTCCAGAAGAACTGCAGATTCGACAGACCCATGTCTCCAGAGCAGAAGGGAACCCAGAAGGATGGGGCGGATCGACCACGTCCAACGCACCCACTAAGATGACACGACGAAGCGCAGGGGAAGAAGCCCACCCCACCAGCCCTGAACCCCCCCAAAGGGGGAGAAGCCGTCCACCGCCGCCACCAGAGGCCGGAAGACAACCAAAAGCGCCCACTAACTGCGGGACCATGCGAGAGACAACAGAGCAAGCTGCTCCCCCAGCACCCCGGCAACAGAGAAGGGAACAGAGCCCATTCCGAAAGAAAAAAAATACACACACATATACACATGTATACATATGTATATACACATACACACACACACACATTTTATATATATATATATATATATATATATATATATATATATATATATATATATATATATATATATATATATATATATATATATATATATATATATATATACATACATACATACATACATACATACATACACACATACACACAAGGTATGTTACACTCCCAGAACTGAAGGGCAAGAGCTACGAGGAAAGGTTAGAGGCATTAAATATGCCAAAACTAGAAGACAGAAGAAAAAGAGGTGATATGATCACTACATACAAAATAGTAACATGAATTGATCAAATCATAGGGTGAAATTTCCTGAGATCTGGAACTTTAAGACCAAGATGGCCTTGGATTTAAACTTGCTAAACACAGATGCCGAAGAAATATAGAAAATTCACTTTCACAAACAGAGTGGTAGACGGTTGGAACAAGTTAGGTGAGAAGGTGGTGGAGGCCAAGACCGTCAGTAGTTTCAAAGCGTTATATGACAAAGAGTGCTGGGAAGACGGGACACCACGAGTGTAGCTCTCATCATGTAACTGCACTTAGGTAATTACACTTAGGTAATTACACTTAGGTAATTACACACGCGTTTATGCACATACACATGTGCACACACACACAACGTACACAAGAACATGTGTACACACACATACACGTGAAAAGAAAATTACAAGCCCCCGACGAGTGGGCAGAGAGCACCACGCCGGCCAGGCAAAGAAGGCACAAAATTGCATCAAAAGGCCCACCTTGACAAAAAAAACTCAAAGTCCCAGCACAACCACAACAAGTGCCAAGACCCAAAAAGATCAGTCTGCAAGCCAGGAAGACCCCGGAACTCCAGAAGGCAGAACCGGGTCACACACGAGGAAACAAAGCCCCCCTGAACCCACAAAGGGGACCCAAGAGAAAGAAACCTCCAGAACGAAACCAAAGAACCCAAAGGAACCCAGAATCGAACCAGGGGGAACCCAAACCACCACATTTGCCGCCTGAGATACACCACAGAAAGGCAAAGCACAGCCCCGGACAAAACCCCCAGGGAAACGGTCAAAACAGACCGAAAACCGAGGGACAAGGCGTGGGAGCAAGCATAACAGCCAAGGACACTGAGCCCAAACCCGAGGGCCCAGACCCAAAACAGACAATATGGAAAACCCGGTGTAAAATCAACCCTGAAACGTTCCCAGAGGAACAGGAAATGGGCAGAAAACACAAGAAAAGCAAAGAAACGACAACAGGAGAATAAAACCCCTGGAAAAAGGGTTTAAAACTCACCCATGACGCTCGCTCGCACACACAGGCGCATGTAAACAAACCGCAACGCCGCCCTGGTGGCCATGCCGGGAAACTGGCAGAAGAAAATGGCTACCAGAACAGAGGGTTGTGACCGACGCAAAAGATACGAAAACACGCCAGCAAAAGTGGGAAGCTAGCAGACTGGATGGGCGAAAAACTGCCCAAAAGCAGAAAACCCAGGCAGGGGCAAACCGCCCCAGAACTGCTAGCAGGCAACCCCCACAGCCCCGGGAACCAGCAACAGAGGCCCCGGGGCAGAGCCATCCTCCAAGCCCTCCGCCCTTAAAGAAAAGGAAGAGTCCATGGGAAAGGCAACAAGAAAGGGCCGCTTGTAAGACCCAGAAGCCTTGGCAGGAGGAACAGGCTCGAAAATCTCTGTCCCCAACCCGAACGGGGCAGCCCCCGGAAACCGCCCGAGTCTCAGCCCCAACTAAACCCCGCCTCGACCCCAAAAATCCGAAGACGGTCCGGAGCCGGGAACAGGGAGGGAAAGGGGCGAACAGTACCTAACCAAAACGGGGAGACCCCGGGGCATCCAAGTGGGAAACCAACCTAGCATGTTGCAGCAACCTAACCTAGCTTACAACACGGATGCCGCCTGTACTCTGAACAGTAATAACATCAGGAGAGTACTGGAGAACAAGCAGAGAATCTCTCGCAAGACTCCGGGTCAAGGTGTCAGTGACCCAACAGGCAACATGATGGAGATAAAAGTGGCGACTGTCACTCGGAGACAAGGGCACAGCAACCAATGATCCTGTACAAGATGGGTTGGAACCCGGAAGACACATTCAATGGTCCACCGAGCCCAGACAGGGGTTTCCAGGGCCTGTTGGCTGACTGCTATGGGAAGCCCGGGCAAGGTGCTGCTAACCGGTTAAGAAACCCAAAAATAACAAGAGGGCAGAGGATAGCACTGAAAACCCCTGCAACATGTACAATCATGGGGGCCTAGCAGAGGGCCACTAAACACTACCAGTGGAACTATAGCCACACTAGGCAGACCACCACCAGACAAATGAAAATAAAAACAAAAGAAAATCCCTGCAAAAGTACACCATCTCCAGAGGCAACAGGAACCGGTCGCCGCTTAGGTAGCAGGTCGCGCAACACCTTGACACCCTAACCAGCACAATACCAGTCCCTACCCTGGGCCAAACAAGGGCCCCAAATCCCAGCTGGCCTCAAGGGCGAGGCAAATGCCAAGCAGCAAGAACCTCTACGGGAATGGTTCCCGAACGCTCCAGGGAAGATAACCCTGTCACGCAAGGGCAGTACTAACAGGGCGCTTAGGGAAGGAAGCCCCTAAGCGTATGCAGCCCCGGCACTGATGAGGTACTCCTGGCCACCGCACAACACAACACACGGCAGTGAACACCGCACAAGGCAAACACCGCTTAGGAAACCGAGGCCAGAGAGGCGTCTATCCCGGTTGACATTAGCTTACGAACAGGAGCCAGCGCGGTAGGTCTGGGGCTCCCCCCTCCCCATCTTGGGGTGGGAAGGGCTGCGCGGACGATCGGGGCGGCAGTAAAGTGTGATGTTTGCTTGTTTGCTTGTTTGCTTGTTTCCTTGTGAGTGTAGGGAGTTTCTATCTCTCTGTTCGGTTTTTTGTTTTAGTTTTTTACCATGTGGGGTTTGTTTTGTTATGCCTACCTTTCTGGGTGCCTAACCCCGGTCGATGGCAGATAAGGAAAACCGCAACCACAAGGGGGTTTTCCAAGGTCAATGCTCCCTGAAACCTCTCTGAAGGGACCAGGTTCTGGCGCTGGTCCCTGGTAGGTCTGAACTCCTTAGCTAATGTACCGGTCTAATATAACATACATTAGCCCGATAAGCTCCAGGGAGCCGTAGCGGCTCCCCACAGAAAACAGTGTTGAATGTAGTGAAACGCAATTTTCTGGGTGAGTCCCGGAGGCTCCCCGGAGCTATCCAGACTGTTATGCTAATGTCAGACTTTGGCATCAGGCATGTGTATGGAGTTTTGTAGGCCTACCTGAGACCACGAGCCAGAACTTGGCCCCCCCCACAGTGGCACGAGGAGCAATGGCCTATAGAAACCCTCGTGTGGTTGGAAGCATTCTATGTCTGCCATCAACCGGGTTAGGCACCCAGAAAGGTAAGCATCCCAAAACAAACCCCTATTCTGGTGAAAATTGCTACAAATTTTTGGAGCTAACCCGGTAGGTCCCGGGTTAGGTCCTCCCGGGGACATAACCCAGCAGGCGGAAGTCAAACATTTCCTAACGCGAAGTAGAGACAAAAGTGCAACTGCCAACCCAAGGCCACACAGGCCCGGCAAGGCCCAAGACCAACAACGAAGGAACACAGAGCGAACCTGCGAACGACTAGGGCATGGGGACAGACAGCAGGCTGACAGAACCGAACTGCCCCGTGGACGACCCGAGAGAACCGCACCCTGGAAGAGGGAAGAAGGGAACCCAGAACAACCCAAAGCATAATCCCGGTTACGGCAGCCGTGGCATGCAGCCCCGGTACTGATGAGGAATGCCTGGCCACCGCACAACACAACACACGGCAGTGAATGCCACGAAAGGCAAACACCACCTAGGAAACTGAGGCCAGAGAAGCATCTGTCCTGGTTGACATTAACTTACGAACTGATGCTAAGCAGCCGGCGTGGTGAGGTCCGGCCCCCCCCCCTCCCCCTCTTGGGGCGAGGAGGGCTGCGCGGATGATCGGCGCGGCAGTAAAATGTGATGTTTGCTTGTTTCCTTGGGATTGTAGGGAGTTTCTACTTTTCTGTTCGGTTTTCTGTTTTAGTTTTTTACCATGTGGGATTTGTTTTGTTATGCCTACCTTTCTGGCTGCCTAACCCCGTTTGATGACAGATAAGGAAAACCCCAACCACAAGGAGGTTTTCCAAGGCCATTGCTCCCTGACACCTCTCTGAAGGGGCCAGGTTCTGGCGCTGGTCCCTGGTAGGTCTGAACTCCTTAGTTAATGTACCGGTCTAATATAACAAACATTAGCCCGATAAGCTCCAGGGAGCCGTAGGGGCTCCCCACAGAAAAGATTGGTTGACATTGAACAACTTACAAGAAATGCAGTTATGCCCCCTTAACTAAGGAAAACAATGGGACTTGCTGCAGCCTGGTGACTCAGGAAGGTCTAATGACTTCATCAGCATCAGGTACAGGACTAACCCATTGTTGACATGGGAGCCTGGATCTCCCAGAAGCTGCCACCTGTTGGCACCCATTTGCACTAGTGGGTTCGAGCTTTCGTGTGAACCACTGAGTCTGGTTTCTTTCTTTGTGAACCTTGCAATTCTCTATACTGCTTTACTTATTTTCTGGATATTTTCTTGGTGAGGGTGATCATAACAATACCCTGTTCACAGAGAGTAATAACACTAAAATGATTCATCAATGAGAAAATCCATGTGGATTCAAACCTATGCGTTGGGTATTCCCAGGTACACGCCTCAGACAATCAGGCCACGACATGGTCAAAAGGATTGCAACCTGAAGTTCTACCGATACCACTCGGGTTCCTGAGGCTTCCAATGTAGCTGGACCAGGCTTTCACACAATTCTTCCATACACTCTGGCTTTTGTCATCTAAAAATGTTCCTGTTCCTTGTGTCTCTGTGAGGGGCCCAGGTTCTGGCTCTGGTCTCCAGTAAGCCATACAGGACTTCTATAACTGATGTGACTCTGTATGGGAAGCCATCTCAGCATGATGGCCACCAAAGACTCCTCCTGACAACAAGCGTTGAATATAATGAAACACCTCTTTCCAATTGGGTCTTGATAGCTCTATGTAGCTAGTGAGCCCCATACAATAGTCATGAGACTTCCAGAAAGTAAGTGAAGCAAAACAGATAACAGTAAGGTCTCCCTAAAACTTTCAAACTTTGTGGTTTTCTTCCACTCGTCCCTGAGCCCATTATGTGCCTTTGTAACACTTTCCACTACCGCCCACAAGATGAGTATGGGGTGCATAATAAATGAACTAAACTAAATTTCCACACAATCTTTTCTTCAAGAGGCTCCATCTGTTATCCTCTTGCATTATGGCTTGCCAAAACTCTCACATCTTAATATTTTTTCCTCTGCCCACCTCTATCAATCTCAGGATTTCATTGAAAAATTGTACCTGTAGCCGTCCTGTGCAATGTTGTTTATTAATTTTTTTCTTTTTTTTCTGTTGAGTTTTAATGTTAATTCTTTTTTTTTGTAATAATGTTCCCCTTGATGTTTTCTCTTAGAAGGCAACTGAGAGCCGCCATCATCTTCCCCTTCCTACTTACATCTTCCTCGACCTCATCCCTCTGCCTTGATTCCAACTCCTTCTCTTTCAATGAATAAATGAAAAAATTAAATTTATGTATAAATAAAAGAATTTATCAATAGGAACACAAGAATATATTCTTGTTGACAGATCTGGCAGGCCCGCCAGCCATTTACAATCAACAGCTCACCTAACCAGTAAATATGTAATCGGAATATATTTACTTCTTACTTTCCCTTACTTTCCTTATCATTATTCGTTTTTAACATTTTCATTTAATCATTTAATCATATTATTTTTTTCTTTAATCATGCAAAAAGGAAAAAACCAGCGTTGAATGTAATGAAACGCCATTTTCTGGGTGAGTCCCGGAGGCTCCCTGGAGCTATCCAGGCTGAATGGATATGTATAACTTTCTGGCATCAGTCAATGCATGGAGTTCTTGCCTACCGGGGACCACGAGCCAGAACCTGGCCCCCTCAGAGAGGCACGAGGAGCAATGGCCTATAGAGACCTCCCTTATTATTGGGAGCATTCTATGTCTGCCATCGACCGGAAAGGCACCCAGAAAGGTAGGCGCCCCAAAACAAACCCCTATTCTGGTAAACTATTGCGACCGAAGACCGAACAGAACTCCCCAAACGAAAATTAATCCTCATGACGTCATCATGTCGCCGCGCCTCCGTCTGCGCAACCCCCCCCCTCCCGGGAGGGGGAAGGGGGGAGCCCCAGACCCCACCGCCGGCGACCCAACCTTCAGTTCTTAGGCTGGATGTCAAAAACCCGAAAAAACACCGCCGACCGGTAGGGAGGGAGGGATGCCGGGGAGCCTCCAGGACTCACCCAGAACATGGCGTTTCATTACATTCAACGCTGGTTTTCTGGGGGGAGCCCCGTCGGCTCCCCAGAGCTAACTACCCAAAGATAAGGAAACAGGGACTTACCCGGGCAGCGGGCCGTCCTCACTCCTCAATGCGAAGGCGAGACAACTGGCTGCAACCGCCGACCCAATGCAACGCAGGCCCGACTAGGCCCAGGGACATTCACCAGGTAGCGAGCGGCCAGGACCCTGTTCGATCTCCAAAAACCCCGGGCCCGAATGTCCACCCAAGACAGTTGCCAAAAACAGCCGCCAAGGCCGCAAACTTACGAACGTCGTGGGACAGGGAAAAACCGCAGGCTGGCTACACTTGATAACCCTGCGCACAACATGAGAGACCCGAGCCCGAGAACAGGGAAGAAGGGAAACCGGATCAACCCAGAGCGCATCCCCGGCCACAGAAGCCGTGGCTCGCAAATAACGGCGAAGAGCCGCAACCGGACACAACACATGATGCACCCCCGGCCTGACCAACCAAGCGTCAACAACCCAAGGACCCCTCCAAAAGGCAGCCGTCTCATTCTTCGCCAGAAAAGAGGGAGACGGCTGCAAACGAACAAAACGACCACCAGGACCGAAAGAGCAGAAACCCCGGCGCCGGAGGAGAGCATGAAGCTCGCCCACCCGACCCCCCGAGGCCAAAGCCAACAGGAAAAGAGCCTTGGAAAAACAATCCCGAACGGAAGGGGCCACCACAAACCGGGGCAGAGAGAGAAACGAAAGCACGCGGTCCAAAGACCAAGACGGCTCCGGAGGAGCGTGAGCAGGCCGGAGGTGAAACAACGCCCTAGATAACTTGCGAAAGGGTGGAAGTAACATCCACCCCGAAAGCAAGCTGAAGCGGCTCCGCCAACGCCGCACGATACGAAGCAACAGTATTCGGCATAAGATGACGGTCCTGAAACAACCAAGAGAGAAAGGACAGAACAACCCTATCAGAGACCGAAGAACACCTACAGTGATAGGAAAAACCGGAAGGACCGCCAGGAAACCTCATACTGCCGCTGAGACGAAGCACGCAGGTGGGAAACCAACAACGAAGCCACCTGCGCACCATACAACGAATGATAAACCTGAGTCAAAAACTCCAGACGCGAAGACTCACGGAGAAGATGGAACCAGCCTCGTACAGGGCTGGACCGATCTGCTGAAAGAGGCGGAGCCGCGGGAAGACCCTCAGGCACGGACACCGAGCAAGCAGCGCCTGAAACAAGGCTGGGCCGGCCACCAAGGGGCCAGAAGGACAACACGACCCTGGTAAGTCTCCAAGCGAGTCAGGACCTGGAGCAACAGCGGAACCGGGGGAAAGAGGTACAGGTAACCCCACCTCGCCCAGTCCAGCCGGAAGGCGTCGACCCCGACGGCTTCGCAGTCGGGAAAGGCGCCACATAACCGGAGACGCCTCGACCACGCCGACGTGAAGAGATCCACGTCCGGAGTCCCGAACGTCTGGCACAGCCAAAGGAAGGAGTCGGCATCGACCGTCCACTCCGAAGACAGGGGACGGAACCGAGAGAGGCCGTCCGCCAGGACGTTGGACACCCCCCGGACATGAACCGCCAGGAGAGCCAAACCCCGAGAACTCAGCAGACGAGTCACCCGAAGCGACCAGCCCCAAAGAGCCAGGACCGCATCGAACCCCCCCGGTTCAGACAATGAACCACCGGGGAGCAGTCCGAATGGAGCCGGATCGTCGATCCGCGAGCGACTCGAATCCTCCGGAGCGACATCCAAACAGCCGCGAACTCCCGCACCGTGCTGTGAGCCCAACGGAAGGACGGAGCCCACCGCCCCTGGCCGGCCTGGTGAGCACTGGTCACAAAACCCCAGCCAAGAGACGACGCGTCCGTGTACACATCGAGCGAGGGCTCGGGACGGCGCCAAGGCACCGAACCCCAAAAAACCCGAAGAGGAAGCCGGCGACGCAGCAACCGACGCAAGCACCCCGGGGTCGAACCCAACGATCGCGAGAGAGGCGGAAGGGCCGGCCCCGAAGGAACCAAACCAGCCGACGAAGCCACACCCGACCCGGCGGGTAGACCATCATGGCAAGTTTCAGGCTTCCGCACAAACTCTCGAGCAACCTCCTCATGACCCGGAACTCCTCAGAAACAGGCGAAGGTCGGGACCGCAGGCGCAATAGAGCCGTCCGGAGGAAGAGACAAGGAAGCAGTCCGAGCGTCCCAAACCAGACCCAGCCANAAATGCCTCAGTGACTTTATCGTAGTGCTCAAGTAGCTGTGAGAGGCACGATCTTCAGGAACACAGAGGGAAGGAACAATCCCACTGAGGAACTGTCCGCCCCACACCAAAGGTACAAGGACCCAAGTGGGGCAAACGGGGCCGAGGCCCCTCAGGCAACCCTCCCTAACCCCGGGAACCTCTATGGCATGACCCAGGGCCGAGCCGCACCCCCAAAGCCCAGCTGAACAAGGAAAAGCCGGGGCAGCCGTGCAAACACTAATGAAGGGAGCCCACTGGTCAGACCCATACGGCACGGCTGGAGGAATTGACTCGAATGCCTCCGCCGCCACCCCGGAAGGGGAAAAACCCCCGAGACCGCCCGAGTGTCAACCCAACCAGACCCCGCCCCAACCCCGAAACCCGCCTATGGTTCGGCGCAGGAGGCAAGGGAGGAAGTGAGTAGAACAGAAGGGGAGGAACAGAAGTGGAAGGGGCCAGAGCCGAAGCGACCCCGACCCCAAAGTCCAGACCCCAACCACCAAAACGGGGCAGCCTCGGGGCATCCGGGGCAGCCTTGGGCATCCGGGCCGCAAACCAAGAGCGTTGCAGCAACACACCCAGCAAGCAACGCCGCAGCCGCCTGCACCCGATACTCAAGACCAGTGGCCTGGGTGAAGGGGAGCGCGTACCGACAACAAGCATCGGACGACTCGGGTCACAACAACAAGGACCCAACAGGCAGCATGGCGGAGGCACAACAGGTGAGTGTCACCCTGAGACAAGGGGACAGATCAACCGTCAAACTCGCAGGACGCGAGGGGGGACTCCGGGGACACACCTAGAGGACCACGGAGCCCCCGTGGGGTGTTCCAGGGCCCTTAAACGATAATACGCTAAGGGAAGCCCAGGCAGGGTACCGCGAACCGGCGCCCAAACTACCAACAAACTGCTAAAGATGAACCCCCGGGACGTGTCCACTCACGTGGGCCAAGCGGGGAGTATCGCCAAAAGAAGAATTTGAAAGAAAGTCACCTAAAACAGGAAAAGGGGGACCACAGTAAAGGCAGACCCCCACCAGGCAGAAACAAAAACAAAAGAAAAACCCCGCAAGAGGACAACGCACCCAGGCGGAACAGAGCCGGCCGCTGTAATGGTGAAAACTAGCTGTGCAGTACCCTGCGCCCCTACCAGTGACGAAAACTACCACCTACCCAGAGACAAACCAGGGCAACAAAACCCCAGCCGACTCCAAGGGCGGCCCAGTACCGAGCAGTAAAGGACACAGCGGAGGCAGAACCCAAGGTGACTTGTGGAAGATGGCCCCAAGCCCCAAGGGCAGTACTTACAGGGCACCTAGGGAAGACAGCCCTAGGCACATGCAGCCCGAGTACCGTGGAATCTTACTCCTGGCTCACACCCCACCGGTAGACAGTCCACACCACAAGGCACAGAACTGAAACAAAAAACCGGAGCCAGAGGCACTCGACCAGCCAGCAATCCCATCAGCCAAGAACTGCCGGTTGGATCGCCGGCGTGGAGGGTCTGGGGCTCCCCTTTCCCCCTCTCGGGGAGGGGGGGTTTGCGCATACGGTTGCGCGGCGACGTGATGACGTCATGCTAGTTTAATAATTTTGTTTGGGGAGTTTTGTCCACTCGTTCGGCTTTCGGTAGCAATAATTTCACCAGAATAGGGGTTTGTTTTGAGGCGCCTACCTTTCTGGGTGCCTTTCCCGGTCGATGGCAGACATAGAATGCTTCCAATCACAAAAGGGGTTTCTATAGGCCATTGCTCCTCGTGCCTCTCTGAGGGGGCCAGGTTCTGGCTCGTGGTCCCCGTTAGGCAAGAACTCCAAGCACTTTGACTGATGCCAGAAAGTTATACATATCCATTCAGCCTGGATAGCTCCGGGAAGCCGACGGGGCTCCCCCCAGAAAACTAACAAAAACCGAACAGAGAGGTAGAAACTCCCTACAATCACAAGGAAACAAGCAAACATCACACATTACTGCTGCGCCGATCGTCCGCGCAGCCCTCCCCGCCCCGAAAGGGGGAGGGGGGGGGAGCCCTCGACCTACCGCGCCAGCTGCCAAGCTTCAGTTCGGAAGCTAAGCTTCAACCAACGTGAAACCTCCCTCCGACCGGTGGGAGGGAGGGTTGCCAGGGAGCCTCCGGGGCTCACCCAGAAAATGGCGTTTCTTTACATTCAACGCTGGTTTTCTGTGGGGAGCCCCTACGGCTCCCTGGAGCTTCATACCTAAACAGAAGGAAAAGAAAGGGCTAGCCCGGGAGGCGGCCGCCACAAACTCTGCAACGCAAAGCCGAGACAACAGGTCACAACCTGCGACCCAAGGCAACAAGAACGCACAGGAGCAGACGCACAACGAATGGGCGGCCAAGAACCTGGGCGACCCTCAAATCCCTGCGCCCGAAATGAGCCCTAGACGTCCCCAACACAGCAGCAAAAGCTGCAAACGTCTGAACAGCACGGGCGCAAAGACAGACCGCAGGCTGGAAGAATGAAAATTCTGTGGACGACATGGGAGACCCGAGCGCTGAAAACAGGGAACGAGGGAAACCGGATCAACCACAGCGCATCCCCAGACACGGTATGCTGGCAATAGCAAAAAGCACAACTGGACAAAACAGGACGCACCCCCGGCCAAACCAATCAAGCATCAATACCCCAAGAACCCCTCCGGAAAGCAGCCGTCTCAACCGTCGCCAGAACGGAGAAAGGCTGCACACGTACAAATCTACCACCAGTACCAAAGAGCAGAAACCTGAACCGAAGGGGCTACCACAAACTGAGAAGATAAGAAGGCACCCTGATCAAGGACCAGGACGGCTCAGGCGACGTATGAGCAGGCCAGAGGTGAAACAAAACACGTGAAAGTGTACGAAATGTCATAACGTCGCCAAGATGAAGCTCGCAGGTGGGACATCGTCAACAAAGCCACCTTAACACCATAGAGATGGTGATATCCGCGTCAAAATACCAGATGCGAAGAGCTGAGGAGAAGGCCGAACCAGTCACGTACTGGACCGATTCGACCTGCCGCGACCTGCCGAAAAAGGCGGAGTCGCGGGAAAACGCCCCGGGTTCAGACACCTATCAAGCAGTGTCTGAAAGTAAGGCTGGGCCGGCCACCAAGGAACCATAGGGACTGCTCTTGTGGGAGTGGGCTGCAACCGAGCCAGAACCCCAAGCAACAGCTGGACCGGGAGACGAGGAACAGGTACCCCCACCTCGGCCAGTCCTGCCAAAAAGCCTCCACCGTTAATGCCTCGCAGGTGGGAAAGGGCGCCACATAAAATGGGCGACGCTAGACCACGCTGACTTGAAGACGTCCATGGCCAGGAGTCCATACATCCGACAGAGCCAACAAAACGAGCCGGCGACGACTGGCCAACCCACGAAGAGGAATGAACCGAGACAGCTGTCCGCCCGGACGCAGGACACACCCCAGACATGAACCTCACAGTTAGCCAAACCCCTGTGGTTCCGGCAAGAACCACCTGAGAACAGTCCAAACAGAGCTAATTGGTAGAGCACGGAGTGACCCAAACCCTCCGAAGCGCAAACCAGACAGCCTCGAACTCCTAAACCTTGCTGTGAGCCCGACGGACGGACAGACACCACCAACCTCGGCCGACCTGGTGAGCACTGGTCACAAAGCCTCAACCGAGAGATGACCCGTCCGTGAACACATCGAGCGAAGGCTCGGGGAGGCGCCAAGGCATGGAACCCCGAAAACCCCAAAGAGGAAGTTGGTGACGCAGCACCAACACAAGATCCCCAGAGGAACGAACCCAACAAATGCAAGAGGCGGAAGGGGAGTCTCCGAAGGAACCAAACAGACGCCGAAGCCAAACCCGATTCCGCGGGCAGACCAGCACGTCGAAGTTCAGACTCCCGCACAACCGCTCAAGCAACCGCTGAGCAACCCGGGACCCCCTCATGTACAGTTGAAAGCGGGACCACAGCCGCAGGAACACCTCTGGAGGGAAAGACAATGAGTGGGCCAATAGCCCTAAACAAGGCCCAGGTCCGAACCCGGGATGGAAACAGATGGAAAAGCCTCCAGATCACCAGGAAACCAAACCCGGCGATCTGGAAGGAACCACATTCCTGGCAAGCAGACATGCGGACTGACTGGAAGCCCACACCAGCCAGTCGTCGAGGTAGGCCAGACACCGAATCTCAGACTCAGACAGGGCACTAAGATCCGGTAAAGATGCAAAAAAATTATAGTAAGTGCCCATTACAAAATAGGGCAGGCAACAAAAGCAGCAAGCCTGAAGCCCCACCACCAACCGTGCCAGACCCAGAAAACTGGAGAGGAACATGCCAAGAAGTGACCTGGAGGTCCAGGGCCACCATCCAGGCACCCGGCCCCCAACAGAAGCCGGACAGGCGACAACAGTCCTCTGAGGAGGGCATAGAATCCAGGGCGCAGACTGAAGAAGTCCAGAAGAACTGCAGATGCGAAAAGCCCATGACTGCAAAGAGCAGACGGGAACCCCAGAAGGATGGGGCGGATCGACCACGTCCAACGCACCCACGAAGATGACACAACGAAACGCAGGGGAAGAAGCCCACCCCGCAAGCTCTGAACCCCCCCAAAGGGGAAGAAGCCGTCCACCGATGCCACCAAAGGCCGGAAGACAACTCAAAGTGCCCACCAACAGCGGGACCATGCGAGAGGCAATAGAGCAAGCAGCTCCCCCAACGCACCGCCAACAGAGAAGGGAACAGAGCCCCTTCCGAAAAAAAAATACACACACATACACATTATGTATATACACATACATATACACAAACATACAAGATATGTGACACACACGTGTATACACATGCACGCGCACACACACACACACACACACACATCAACAAACTGGAAAAGGTGCAAAGACATGCTACTAAGTGGCTCCCAGAACTGAAGGGCAAGAGCTACGAGGAGAGGTTAGAGGCGTTAAATATGCCAAAACTAGAAGACAGAAGAAAAAGAGGTGATATGATCACTACATACAAAATAGTAACAGGAATTGATAAAATCGATAGGGAAGATTTCCTGAGACCTGGAACTTTAAGAACAAGAGGTCATAGATATAAACTAGCTAAACACAGATGCCGAAGAAATATAAGAAAATTCACTTTCGCAAACAGAGTGGTAGACGGTTGGAACAAGTTAGGGGAGAAGGTGGTGGAGGCCAAGACCGTCAGTAGTTTCAAAGCGTTATATGACAAAGAGTGTTGGGAAGACGGGACACCACTAGCATAGCTCTCATCCTGTAACTACACTTAGGTAATTACACTTAGGTAATTACACAGCGTACACATGCACAAGCGTACACACAGGCATTAGGAAGCAATGTGGCGGAGGCTGACTCCCTACACAGATTGAAGTGTAGATATGATAGAGCCCAATAGGCTCAGGAACCTGTACACCTGTTGAACGACGGTTGAGAGGCGGGACCAAAGAGCCAGAACTCAACCCCCGCAAGCACAACGAGGTGAGTACATACATTGTAAAAGAAAAGTACAAGTCGCCGACCAGTGGGCAGAGAGCACCACACCGGCCAGGCAAAGAAGGCACAAAACTGAATCAAAAGCCCACCTCGACAGCAAAACCTCAAAGTCCCAGCACAACCACAACATGTGCCAAGACCCAAAAAGAGCAGTCTGCAAGCCAGGAAGACCCCGGAACCCCAGAAGGCAGAACCGGGTCACACGAGGAAACAAAGCCCCCTGAACAAACAAAAGGGGACCCAAGAGGAAGAAACCTCTGGAACGAAACCAAAGAACCCAAAGAAACCAGAATCGAACCAGGGGGAGGCCAAACCACCACACTTGCCGGTGGAGAACACCACAGAAGGCAAAGCACAGCCCCCAGACAGAACCCCCTGGGAAACGGTCATACCAGACCGAAAACCAAGGGACAAGGTGTGGGAGCAAGCATAACAGCCAGGGACACTGAGCCCAAACCCAACGGCCCAGACCCAAAACAGACAAAAAAGGGAAATCCCAGTGTAAAATCAACACCCAACCGTACCCAGAGGAACAGAAACGGGCAGAAAACACCAGAAAAGCAAAGAAATGACAACAGGAGAATAAAACCCATGAAAAAAGGGTGAAAATCTCACCCCTAACGCTCGCTCGCACAATCAGGCTCATGTAAACAAACCGCAACGCCGCCCGGTGGCCACGCCGGGAAACAGGCAGACGAAAATGACCACCAGCAGGGGCTGTGCCTAACGCTAAGATACACAAAACACGCCAGCAAAAGTGGGAAGCAAGCAGACTGGATGGGCTAAAAACTCCGCCCAAAAGCAGAAAACCCCGGCAAGGGCAAACCACCCCAGAACTGCTACATTCAATGGTTCCCCGAGTCCAGACAGGGGTTTCCAGGGCCCGTAGGGGTAACAACTACGGGAAGCCTGGGCGAGGTGTTGCTAACCGGTTAAGAAACCCAAACATAAGAAGAGGGTAGAGGATAACACTGAAAACCCCTGGGACGTATACAATCACGGGGGCCTACCTTGAGGATACCTTGAGGTGCTTCCGGGGCTTATCGTCCCCGCGGCCCGGTCATCGACCAGGCCTCCTGGTTGCTGGCAAGAAAATAAAAACCCACCAGGCAAGAAAATAAAAACAAAAGAAAACCCCCGCAAAAGTACACCGTCTCCAGAGTAACAGGAACCGGCCGCCGCTTAGGTGGCAGGCTGTGCAACACCTTGATGCCCTAACCAGCACAATACCAAACCCTACCCAGGGCCAAACAAGGGCCCCAAGCCCCAGCTGGCCCCACGGGCGAAGCAAATGCCAAGCAGCAAGAACCTCTACGGGAATGATAGCCAAACAAGGCAGGGAAAACAAGAATAAAAGAAAACCCCCACAAAAGTACAACGCTACCAGAAGGAACAGGAACACAGCCGCTGGGTAGGTAAACAGGCAGCACAGCAACAACACCATTTCCTATTCAAGGCCAAACAAAGGCTGCAAAACCCCAGCTGGCCCCAAGAGTGAGGTAAATGCTGAGCAGCAAGAACTCCTCTGGAAGTAGAATATTGAAGACTCTAAGGAAGGTAATCCTAGAACCCAAGGGTAGTACTTACAAGGCACCTAAGGAAGGTAGCCCTAAGCGCATGCAGCCCCAGTACACTGTAGTTACTCCTGCCACCACACCACAAACAGCAGGCAACATCATGAAGAACCAAATACTGCCAAGAAATCAAGGCCAGATTTTTCAACAACCCCAGATCGCATCAGCCAACGAACTGAAGAGTGAGTAGCCATTGCAGGGGGTCCGGAGCTACCCCCCATCTCCTTCTGGGGAGGGGCGGTCTGTGCAGACAAGGGGTGCGGCAGCGGTGAATGACATTTGCTTGTTTCTTCAGGTTTTGGGGAGTTCTGCTTTTCTGTTCCTGGTTAATGGGGGTTCTGGGAGTTCTTCTACTCCCCAAGCCCGGCCCGAGGCCAGGCTTGACTAGTGAGAGTTTGGTCCACTAGGCTGTTGCTTGGAGCGGCCCACAGGAACACATACCCACCACAGCCCGATTGGTCCGGCACTCCTTGGAGGAATAAATCTAGTTTCCTCTTGAAGATGCCCACAGTTGTTCCGGCAATATTTCTTATGCTTGCTGGGAGGGTGTTGAACAACCGCGGACCTCTGATGTTTATACAGTGTTCTCTGATTGTGCCTATGGCACCCCTGCTC
>WNGS01092210.1:35755594-35767910 GCA_020271785.1 Procambarus virginalis | reverse complement strand
TTTGCCATTGACAGAGTCTGGCACCCAGAGAGGTAGGTGTCCCAAACAAACTCCTATTCTAGTGAAAATATTGCTACCGAAAGCTGAACGAGTGGATAGAACTCCGAATGAAAATTAGCAAACGAGCACGACGTCATCATGTTGCAGCTCCGCTGTCTGCACAACCCCAACCCCTCCCCAGGAGGGGAAGGGGGAGCCCCAGACCTTCACGCTGGCGATCCAACCGACAGTTCTTAGGCTGGATGTAAAAAACCAGTGTTGAATGTAATGAAATGCCACTTTCTGGGTGAGCCCCGGAGGCTCCCTGGAGCTTATCGGGCTAATGTATGTTATATTAGACCGGGACATTAGCTAAGGAGTTCAGACCTACCAGGGACCAGCGCTAGAACCTGGCCCCTTCAGAAAGGTTTCAGGGAGCAATGGCCCTGGAAAACCCCTTTGTGGTTGGGGTATTCTTTATCTGCCATCGACCGGGGTTAGGCACCCAGAAAGGTAGGCATAACAAAACAACCCCACATGGTAAAAAAACCAGCGTTGAATATAACGAAACGCCATTTTCTGGGTGAGTCCCGGAGGCTCCCCGGAGCTATCCAGGCTGAATGGATATGTATAACTTTCTGGCATCAGTCAAAGTGCTAGGAGTTCTTGCCTACGGGGACCACGAGCCAGAACCTGGCCCCCTCAGAGAGGCACGAGGAGCAATGGCCTATAGAAACCCCTTTTGTGATTGGGAGAATTCTATGTCTGCCATCGACCGGGAAAGGCACCCAGAAAGGTAGGCGCCTCAAAACAAACCCCTATTCTGGTGAAATTATTGCTACCGAAAGCCGAACGAGTGGACAAAACTCCCCAAACAAAATTATCAAACTAGCATGACGTCATCACGTTGCCGCGCAACCGTCTGCGCAACCCCCCCCCTCCCCGAGAGGGGGAAGGGGGAGCCCCAGACCCTCCATGCCGGCGATTTAACCCGCAGTTCTTAGGCTGGATGTCAAATACGCGAAAAACACCACCGACCGGAGGGAGGGCGGGATGCCGGGAGCCTCCGGGACTCACCCAGAAAACGGCGTTTCATTGCATTCAACGCTGGTTTTCTGGGGGGAGCCCCGTCGGCTCCCCGGAGCTACCTCCCCAAAGATAAGGAAAACAGGGAAGGAACCGGGAGGCGGATACCACACGTCCTAACTCAAAAACCAAAACCAGAGACAAGACAAAGACCAAAACTAGAAGACAAAGACCACCAGGCCAACGACCAGGACGGCCCCAAAACTCCAGAGCAGGCCCGAGGGGAACAACGCCCAGGACAGCAAGTGGAATGGAGCAGAAGGAACCGCAACACTTAACGCAAGCAGGAGCGGCTCGCCAGCACCACCCAACATGAGGTGACAGGACAATCCCAGACGACGGTCCCAGAACAACCGCGAAGGGAAGACAAGCCAACCCTATCAAAGACCGAAGGACCCTTCGCAATGATAGGAGAACCACACACTGCCCCCAAGACGAAACACGCAAGTGGGAGACCAATAACCTGGTCCCAAGAACCAGGGACCTGTGTCCAGAATCGCAAAACGCGAAGCTAAAAACAGCGACCCCGCAACCCAAAGGAGCAACATAACCAGCTCCAGCAGGGAAGAATGAGACGCACATCCCCGAGGCATCCAAGGGGATAACTACCGGAAAGAATAGAAGGACGAGAACCGCAAGAAGCAAACACACTCGGTCTGGAAAAGGAACAAAGAAAAACCAAAACCAGGACCGGACCCCAGCAAACCCGGTTCCAGGAAAAGGAACCAGGAAAGCAGGAGCGACAGGCCGAAAAGTCCATACCCCCCCCCCCCACAGACAGCGCAACCCGAAGCCTGCAGAAAACTACACAGAAATCGCAGGAACTTGGTACCAAAACGGAACACCGGAGAAGTCCAAAAGCAGGACGTGGAACATGGACAGAGCACCAAACAGGATAACCAAGAAGCACTGACCCAGACACAAAAAGTGTAGCATGGGGAGGAAAAATGGCCATAAGTAAGGAAACCACGAAGACGGCCCAAGGAGTGGCCGGGAAGTAACGCACACGACCAACCACAAAATGGGTAGAGGAGCGCGCACATACCCGAGGACCTTACGTACAGCAGGGTGCAATCAGGCACCGAAAATAGGCAAGGAAAGTGTCCAGACAGGGAAAAAACCCCCGGAGCCGACAACGAAAACAAAAACACCAAAATGGGGCAGAGCCCCACAGGACAACAAAAACAAAAGATGGACAAAAAGGCACTAAAGACCCATGCAAGGTGACCAAACACCACACCAAACACCCCAGTCAGGAGCCATCGACGCAATCCCGCCAAGCAGGGAGGAGTAAACAAGGACGGAACAGTGAACAAGGGTGGCGGAGCGAGTAGAGTAACCCAAGAAGATACTCGCTCCGAACACATGAGCCTAACCAGAGAAGCAAAGCTCTCCAAAGCACCAACGATGGAACTCAAACCGTTCCAAACGTCCAAAGGAAAAATCCCGCCAACCTGTGGAGAACTGTGAGGCGGCGCCCAAACACATAACCAGCAGAGTAGCGAACAATAACGAGACTACTTGCAAGTGTGGTCGAAAACAGACAAGCGAGACACCGTACATACACGTAGAGCGCCCAACCCGCACCATTGCCCGCCAAATAACACCCGCAACCACAGAATACGTAACCAAAGACAAGTAGTTCCGTAGTGGACGTGTTTATGGACCAATCCCCACGAAACAATAGAAACTGGGATAGTGGCACAAGCCACCATTGCGGTGCAATGTGGGCACGAAACAGCGGGCAGAAAAGGCATTAGCGCAGAATCAGGAAAGACCGGAGGGATAACCTGCACTGTAAGAGGCCCGGTGAATCGGGGAACCAATAACCACGGAAAGTGGTCATGGGGCCCCACGATTGCTGCAAGGGCAGGTTGGACATGCATGTGAGTGGGAATAGATAGTAAGAAACAGTAGCTACCTCGCACGGGCCAAGAGGCCCACCGCAGGTCGACAGGACTTATGTCCGTATGTCTGAACGCACAAGGAGACACAGGAGGTAGGGAGCACCCAAAGGAGCCACAGACACTATAATAACCTGAAATGCCCGAAACGCTTCGCGTAACAGTGGCCCCAGGCATTGCATGTACGAGCCCCATCGATAACTCCATCACTCTGTACAATCACTTGTATGTATGTACCTTACCGAAATAAACCCTTGGATTTTGAGTTTATGTTCTCTTTTTTTTTTTTTTTTTTTTTTTTGAGTTTGATTAACGTCAGATTGGAAAGGAAGCAGAAGCACCAAAAAGCCATGTGGAGGGGCCAGACCCCACCCACAGGAGCAAACGAAAAGACAAGAGCCCAGAAGGCTCAGGAAACTGTACAATCGTCAACTGACAAGAGAAGCGGGGCCCAAGAGCCAGATCCAAACCCCCGTAAGCACTACCAGGCAAGCACCCCACCAAAAGTGAGAACCAGCACCAGGCCGACAGAAGCGCCAGACAAGACACCTCACCTGCAGAGCAGACACGACCAAGCTACAACACAGGCGAGCCAAGTAACATACCAGGAGCAGCACGAAAGGCGTGCCCGAAAGCCAAGCATACACGAGGCAGCAGGCATAGTAAGTACCCTTACCTCAATAATGCGAGGTCGGAGGAGAATACGGCCAGAGGTGCGCGCCCTGCAGAAGAAGAAGCAGTACAGAGGAGAAACGAGCAAGAAGCTCGCAGAAAAAAAACGAGAAACGACGCGAACACACGAGCATACCGCCGGTAAACAAAACACATACCGCGCCCCAGCACACGAGGTACGAAACGCACCACCCGGCCACTGGGAGGCGGGGCTCGTACACCAGGCGGACACACAAAACGTACACAACGTACGTACAAACTATCGTACAAACGAGCGTACAAACACCAGGAAGGTGTGCGGAACGAAGACAAAGAACGCCGAAACCAGAAGCAGAGATGACGCGAAGCCAAAACAAGGCGAAAACGAAGTGAAAGAAAACAGATGATGGAAGGGAACTAACAAGGCCGACAAAAGACCCGATGGAAACCACATCGAATATCAACAGACGTGCCAATAACATTGGAAGGTACGAAGAGACTCGTGAATCAACGAGAGCCACGACAAGCACCCTGACCAAGGAACATGCAGGGACAACGATACGAAGCGGTGTAGGCCCTATGTACCAGGTCAATATAGAAATCCATCAATGTTTGTTTCACACCTTGTATGGATGTACCTTACCTGAACACTGTTTATCGATTTCATATTATGTTCGTTGTTGTTGTTGTTGTCGTTTTTGTGAACAGCATCGCGACACAAGAGCGAAAATGGTAAGGAAAAGGGGGTGAAACACACCCCTAGGAACGACGGAACCGACGAACCCGAAGGAACCCGGAACCGAACCCAGGGAGGGGTATACCCGAAAACAACATACCTGGTTGATACCTGGTTGATGGGGTTCTGGGAGTTCTTCTACTCCCCAAGCCCGGCCCGAGGCCAGGCTTGACTTGTGAGAGTTTGGTCCACTAGGCTGTTGCTTGGAGCGGCCCGCAGGCCCACATACCCACCACAGCCCGGCTGGTCCGGAACTCCTTGGAGGAATAAATCTAGTTTCCTCTTGAAGATGTCCACGGTTGTTCCGGCAATATTTCTTATGCTTGCTGGGAGGACGTTGAACAACCGCGGACCTCTGATGTTTATACAGTGTTCTCTGATTATGCCTATGGCACCCCTGCTCTTCACTGGTTCTATTCTGCATTTTCTTCCATATCGTTCACTCCAGTACGTTGTTATTTTACTGTGTAGATTTGGGACCTGGCCCTCCAGTATCTTCCAGGTGTATATTATTTGATATCTCTCTCGTCTTCTTTCTAGTGAGTACATTTGGAGAGCTTTGAGACGATCCCAATAATTTAGGTGCTTTATCGCGTCTATATGTGCTGTATATGTTCTCTGTATTCCCTCTATTTCAGCAATCTCTCCTGCTCTGAAGGGGGAAGTGAGTACTGAACAGTACTCAAGACGGGACAGCACAAGTGACTTGAAGAGTACAACCATTGTGATGGGATCCCTGGATTTGAAAGTTCTCGTAATCCATCCTATCATTTTTCTGGCTGTCGCAATATTTGCTTGGTTATGCTCCCTAAACGTTAGGTCGTCAGACATCATTATTCCCAAATCCTTTACATGCTGTTTTCCTACTATGGGCACATTTGATTGTGTTTTGTACCCTGTATTATGTTTAAGGTCCTCATTTTTACCGTACCTGAGTACCTGGAATTTATCACTGTTAAACATCATATTATTTTCTGATGCCCAGTCGAAAACTTTATTAATATCAGCTTGAAGTTTTTCAATGTCTTCAGCCGAGGTAATTTTCATACTGATTTTTGTGTCGTCTGCAAAGGATGATACGAAGCTGTGACTTGTATTTTTGTCTATATCTGATATGAGAATAAGGAAAAGCAGCGGCGCAAGGACTGTACCCTGAGGTACAGAGCTTTTAACTGCACTTGGACTAGATTTTATATGGTTGACCGTTACTCGCTGAGTCCTGTTTGACAGAAAACTGAGTATCCAGCGTCCTACTTTACCGGTTATTCCCATTGACTTCATTTTGTGTGCTATCACGCCATGGTCACATTTATCGAAAGCCTTTGCAAAGTCCGTGTATATCACATCAGCATTCTGTTTTTCTTCTAATGCCTCAGTGACTTTATCGTAGTGCTCAAGTAGCTGTGAGAGGCACGATCTTCAGGAACACAGAGGGAAGGAACAATCCCACTGAGGAACTGTCCGCCCCACACCAAAGGTACAAGGACCCAAGTGGGGCAAACGGGGCCGAGGCCCCTCAGGCAACCCCTCCCTAACCCCGGGAACCTCTATGGCATGACCCAGGGCCGAGCCGCACCCCCAAAGCCCCAGCTGAACAAGGAAAAGCCGGGGCAGCCGTGCAAACACTAATGAAGGGAGCCCACTGGTCAGACCCATACGGCACGGCTGGAGGAATTGACTCGAATGCCTCCGCCGCCACCCCGGAAGGGGAAAAACCCCCGAGACCGCCCGAGTGTCAACCCAACCAGACCCCGCCCCAACCCCGAAACCCGCCTATGGTTCGGCGCAGGAGGCAAGGGAGGAAGTGAGTAGAACAGAAGGGGAGGAACAGAAGTGGAAGGGGCCAGAGCCGAAGCGACCCCGACCCCAAAGTCCAGACCCCAACCACCAAAACGGGGCAGCCTCGGGGCATCCGGGGCAGCCTTGGGCATCCGGGGCCGCAAACCAAGAGCGTTGCAGCAACACACCCAGCAAGCAACGCCGCAGCCGCCTGCACCCGATACTCAAGACCAGTGGCCTGGGTGAAGGGGAGCGCGTACCGACAACAAGCATCGGACGACTCTGGGTCACAACAACAAGGACCCAACAGGCAGCATGGCGGAGGCACAACAGGTGAGTGTCACCCTGAGACAAGGGGACAGATCAACCGTCAAACTCGCAGGACGCGAGGGGGGACTCCGGGGACACACCTAGAGGACCACGGAGCCCCCGTGGGGTGTTCCAGGGCCCTTAAACGATAATACGCTAAGGGAAGCCCAGGCAGGGTACCGCGAACCGGCGCCCAAACTACCAACAAACTGCTAAAGATGAACCCCCGGGACGTGTCCACTCACGTGGGCCAAGCGGGGAGTATCGCCAAAAGAAGAATTTGAAAGAAAGTCACCTAAAACAGGAAAAGGGGGACCACAGTAAAGGCAGACCCCCACCAGGCAGAAACAAAAACAAAAGAAAAACCCCGCAAGAGGACAACGCACCCAGGCGGAACAGAGCCGGCCGCTGTAATGGTGAAAACTAGCTGTGCAGTACCCTGCGCCCCTACCAGTGACGAAAACTACCACCTACCCAGAGACAAACCAGGGCAACAAAACCCCAGCCGACTCCAAGGGCGGCCCAGTACCGAGCAGTAAAGGACACAGCGGAGGCAGAACCCAAGGTGACTTGTGGAAGATGGCCCCAAGCCCCAAGGGCAGTACTTACAGGGCACCTAGGGAAGACAGCCCTAGGCACATGCAGCCCGAGTACCGTGGAATCTTACTCCTGGCTCACACCCCACCGGTAGACAGTCCACACCACAAGGCACAGAACTGAAACAAAAAACCGGAGCCAGAGGCACTCGACCAGCCAGCAATCCCATCAGCCAAGAACTGCCGGTTGGATCGCCGGCGTGGAGGGTCTGGGGCTCCCCTTTCCCCCTCTCGGGGAGGGGGGGTTTGCGCAGACGGTTGCGCGGCGACGTGATGACGTCATGCTAGTTTAATAATTTTGTTTGGGGAGTTTTGTCCACTCGTTCGGCTTTCGGTAGCAATAATTTCACCAGAATAGGGGTTTGTTTTGAGGCGCCTACCTTTCTGGGTGCCTTTCCCGGTCGATGGCAGACATAGAATGCTTCCAATCACAAAAGGGGTTTCTATAGGCCATTGCTCCTCGTGCCTCTCTGAGGGGGCCAGGTTCTGGCTCGTGGTCCCCGGTAGGCAAGAACTCCAAGCACTTTGACTGATGCCAGAAAGTTATACATATCCATTCAGCCTGGATAGCTCCGGGAAGCCGACGGGGCTCCCCCCAGAAAACTAACAAAAACCGAACAGAGAGGTAGAAACTCCCTACAATCACAAGGAAACAAGCAAACATCACACATTACTGCTGCGCCGATCGTCCGCGCAGCCCTCCCCGCCCCGAAAGGGGGAGGGGGGGGGAGCCCTCGACCTACCGCGCCAGCTGCCAAGCTTCAGTTCGGAAGCTAAGCTTCAACCAACGTGAAACCTCCCTCCGACCGGTGGGAGGGAGGGTTGCCAGGGAGCCTCCGGGGCTCACCCAGAAAATGGCGTTTCTTTACATTCAACGCTGGTTTTCTGTGGGGAGCCCCTACGGCTCCCTGGAGCTTCATACCTAAACAGAAGGAAAAGAAAGGGCTAGCCCGGGAGGCGGCCGCCACAAACTCTGCAACGCAAAGCCGAGACAACAGGTCACAACCTGCGACCCAAGGCAACAAGAACGCACAGGAGCAGACGCACAACGAATGGGCGGCCAAGAACCTGGGCGACCCTCAAATCCCTGCGCCCGAAATGAGCCCTAGACGTCCCCAACACAGCAGCAAAAGCTGCAAACGTCTGAACAGCACGGGCGCAAAGACAGACCGCAGGCTGGAAGAATGAAAATTCTGTGGACGACATGGGAGACCCGAGCGCTGAAAACAGGGAACGAGGGAAACCGGATCAACCACAGCGCATCCCCAGACACGGTATGCTGGCAATAGCAAAAAGCACAACTGGACAAAACAGGACGCACCCCCGGCCAAACCAATCAAGCATCAATACCCCAAGAACCCCTCCGGAAAGCAGCCGTCTCAACCGTCGCCAGAACGGAGAAAGGCTGCACACGTACAAATCTACCACCAGTACCAAAGAGCAGAAACCTGAACCGAAGGGGCTACCACAAACTGAGAAGATAAGAAGGCACCCTGATCAAGGACCAGGACGGCTCAGGCGACGTATGAGCAGGCCAGAGGTGAAACAAAACACGTGAAAGTGTACGAAATGTCATAACGTCGCCAAGATGAAGCTCGCAGGTGGGACATCGTCAACAAAGCCACCTTAACACCATAGAGATGGTGATATCCGCGTCAAAATACCAGATGCGAAGAGCTGAGGAGAAGGCCGAACCAGTCACGTACTGGACCGATTCGACCTGCCGCGACCTGCCGAAAAAGGCGGAGTCGCGGGAAAACGCCCCGGGTTCAGACACCTATCAAGCAGTGTCTGAAAGTAAGGCTGGGCCGGCCACCAAGGAACCATAGGGACTGCTCTTGTGGGAGTGGGCTGCAACCGAGCCAGAACCCCAAGCAACAGCTGGACCGGGAGACGAGGAACAGGTACCCCCACCTCGGCCAGTCCTGCCAAAAAGCCTCCACCGTTAATGCCTCGCAGGTGGGAAAGGGCGCCACATAAAATGGGCGACGCTAGACCACGCTGACTTGAAGACGTCCATGGCCAGGAGTCCATACATCCGACAGAGCCAACAAAACGAGCCGGCGACGACTGGCCAACCCACGAAGAGGAATGAACCGAGACAGCTGTCCGCCCGGACGCAGGACACACCCCAGACATGAACCTCACAGTTAGCCAAACCCCTGTGGTTCCGGCAAGAACCACCTGAGAACAGTCCAAACAGAGCTAATTGGTAGAGCACGGAGTGACCCAAACCCTCCGAAGCGCAAACCAGACAGCCTCGAACTCCTAAACCTTGCTGTGAGCCCGACGGACGGACAGACACCACCAACCTCGGCCGACCTGGTGAGCACTGGTCACAAAGCCTCAACCGAGAGATGACCCGTCCGTGAACACATCGAGCGAAGGCTCGGGGAGGCGCCAAGGCATGGAACCCCGAAAACCCCAAAGAGGAAGTTGGTGACGCAGCACCAACACAAGATCCCCAGAGGAACGAACCCAACAAATGCAAGAGGCGGAAGGGGAGTCTCCGAAGGAACCAAACAGACGCCGAAGCCAAACCCGATTCCGCGGGCAGACCAGCACGTCGAAGTTCAGACTCCCGCACAACCGCTCAAGCAACCGCTGAGCAACCCGGGACCCCCTCATGTACAGTTGAAAGCGGGACCACAGCCGCAGGAACACCTCTGGAGGGAAAGACAATGAGTGGGCCAATAGCCCTAAACAAGGCCCAGGTCCGAACCCGGGATGGAAACAGATGGAAAAGCCTCCAGATCACCAGGAAACCAAACCGGCGATCTGGAAGGAACCACATTCCTGGCAAGCAGACATGCGGACTGACTGGAAGCCCACACCAGCCAGTCGTCGAGGTAGGCCAGACACCGAATCTCAGACTCAGACAGGGCACTAAGATCCGGTAAAGATGCAAAAAAATTATAGTAAGTGCCCATTACAAAATAGGGCAGGCAACAAAAGCAGCAAGCCTGAAGCCCCACCACCAACCGTGCCAGACCCAGAAAACTGGAGAGGAACATGCCAAGAAGTGACCTGGAGGTCCAGGGCCACCATCCAGGCACCCGGCCCCCAACAGAAGCCGGACAGGCGACAACAGTCCTCTGAGGAGGGCATAGAATCCAGGGCGCAGACTGAAGAAGTCCAGAAGAACTGCAGATGCGAAAAGCCCATGACTGCAAAGAGCAGACGGGAACCCCAGAAGGATGGGGCGGATCGACCACGTCCAACGCACCCACGAAGATGACACAACGAAACGCAGGGGAAGAAGCCCACCCCGCAAGCTCTGAACCCCCCCAAAGGGGAAGAAGCCGTCCACCGATGCCACCAAAGGCCGGAAGACAACTCAAAGTGCCCACCAACAGCGGGACCATGCGAGAGGCAATAGAGCAAGCAGCTCCCCCAACGCACCGCCAACAGAGAAGGGAACAGAGCCCCTTCCGAAAAAAAAATACACACACATACACATTATGTATATACACATACATATACACAAACATACAAGATATGTGACACACACGTGTATACACATGCACGCGCACACACACACACACACACACACATCAACAAACTGGAAAAGGTGCAAAGACATGCTACTAAGTGGCTCCCAGAACTGAAGGGCAAGAGCTACGAGGAGAGGTTAGAGGCGTTAAATATGCCAAAACTAGAAGACAGAAGAAAAAGAGGTGATATGATCACTACATACAAAATAGTAACAGGAATTGATAAAATCGATAGGGAAGATTTCCCGAGACCTGGAACTTTAAGAACAAGAGGTCATAGATATAAACTAGCTAAACACAGATGCCGAAGAAATATAAGAAAATTCACTTTCGCAAACAGAGTGGTAGACGGTTGGAACAAGTTAGGGGAGAAGGTGGTGGAGGCCAAGACCGTCAGTAGTTTCAAAGCGTTATATGACAAAGAGTGCTGGGAAGACGGGACACCACGAGCGTAGCTCTCATCCTGTAACTACACTTAGGTAATTACACTTAGGTAATTACACACAGCGTACACATGCACAAGCGTACACACAGGCATTAGGAAGCAATGTGGCGGAGGCTGACTCCCTACACAGTTTCAAGTGTAGATGTGATAGAGCCCAATAGGCTCAGGAACCTGTACACCTGTTGAACGACGGTTGAGAGGCGGGACCAAGGAGCTAGAGCTCAACCCCCGCAAGCATAACGAGGTGAGTACATACATTGTAAAAGAAAAGTATAAGTCGCCGACCAGTGGGCAGAGAACACCACGCCGGCCAGGCAAAGAAGGCACAAAACTGCATCAAAAGGCCCACCTCGACAGCAAAACCTCAAAGTCCCAGCACAACCACAACATGTGCCTAGACCCAAAAAGAGCAGTCTGCAAGCCAGGAAGACCCCGGAACCCTAGAAGGCAGAACCGGGTCACACGAGGAAACAAAGCCCCCTGAACCCACAAAAGGGGGCCCAAGAGGAAGAAACCTCTGGAACGAAACCAAAGAACCCAAAGGAACTCAGAATCGAACCAGGGGGAGGCAAACCACCACATTTGCCGGCGGAGAACACCACAGAAGGCAAAGCGCAGCCCCAGACAGAACCCCCTGGGAAACGGTCATAACAGACCGAAAACCGAGGGACAAGGTGTGGGAGCAAGCATAACAGCCAGGGACACTGAGCCCAAACCCAAGGGCCCAGACCCAAAACAGACAAAAAGGGAAACCGGTGTAAAATCAACACCCCAAACGTACCCAGAGGAACAGGAACGGGCAGAAAACACCAGAAAAGCAAAGAAACGACAACAGGAGAATAAAACCACGAAAAAAGGGTGAAAAACTCACCCCAGACGCTCTCTCGCACACCCAGGCGCATGTAAACAAACCGCAACGCCGCCCTGGTGGCCACGCCGGGAAACAGGCAGACGAAAATGGCCGCCAGCAGGGGCTGTGCCTGACGCTAAGATACACAAAACACGCCAGCAAAAGTGGGAAGCAAGCAGACTGGATGGCTAAAAACTCTGCCCAAAAGCAGAAAACCCCGGCAGGGGCAAACCGCCCCAGAACTGCTAGCAGGCATCCCCCACAGCCCCGGGAACCAGCAACAGAGGTCCGGGGGCAGAGCCGTCCTCCAAGCCCTCCGCCCTTAAAGAAAAGCAAGAGTCCATGGGAAAGGCAGCAAGAAAGGGCCGCTGGTAAGGCCAGAAGCCCTGGCAGGAGGAACAGGCTTGAAAACCTCCGTCCCCCAACCCGAATGGGGCAGCCCCCGAAAACCGCCCAAGTCTCTGCCCCAACTAAACCCCACCCCGAC
>WNGS01092210.1:35739333-35752575 GCA_020271785.1 Procambarus virginalis | reverse complement strand
GGAGAATGAGGGCGAGTCAGATGACTGGAGGGAGGACGGGAGTGGCTGGCTGGTACACGGCGGTCACTCCTCGTTACTTTTTGACTCATAATAGCTACTTAGTGGTTCGTTATAGTGAACAAAACATGCAGATACTTATATATAACCTGTGCTTATAGTGTAATAACCGACAAAGTATTTGTTCACTGATTGATGAACATAACTGAATCAACAATATGCACACCATATTTTTGAGTACAGCAATGATTCACTCATTTATTATATAAATATATCAAAACTACACACTATTGAATAATATTACAGCAAAAAACCAGCGTTGAATGTAATGAAACGCCATTTTCTGGGTGAGTCCCGGAGGCTCCCCGGAGCTATCCATGGCTGATATGGATATTCTAACTACTTTGCATCAGTCGATGTGGGTGGAGTTCTAGCCTACCGGGGACCACGAGCCAGAACCTGGCCCCCTCAGAGAGGCACGGGGAGCAATGGCCCATAGAATGCACATGTGATTTGGAGCATTCTATATCTGCCATCGACCGGGACAGGCACCCAGAAAGGTAAGCGCCACAAAACAAACCCCTATTCTGGTTAACAACAAAAATTAACAAACGAGTGGACAGAACTCCCCAAAAGAAAAACGAGTAAACTAGCATGACGTCACACCAGCCGCGCCGCATGTCTGCGCAGCTCCCCCCTCCCCGGGAGGGGGAAGGGGGAGCCCCAGACCCCCGCGCCGGCTATCCACACCTCAGTTCCGAGGCTGGATATCAAAACCACGAAAAACCGCCGACCGGAGGGCGGGAGGGATGCCGGGGAGCCTCCGGGACTCACCCAGAAAATGGCGTTTCATTACATTCAACGCTGGTTTTCTGGGGGGAGCCCCTACGGCTCCCCGGAGCTACCTCACCAAAGACTACCTAAGAAAACAAGGGGACATACCCGGGAGGCGGTCGGTGAACACTCCTCAACACGAAGTCAAGACAACAACCAAAATGGCCCCTCCGGAAAGCAGCAGGCACAACATTCGCCAGAAAAAGGGAGAACGGCCACAGACGAAGAAAACTATGACCAAGATCATAGGAGCCAAGAAACCACTGCGCCTGAGAAGAGCATGAAGCACTGCCACACGACCCCCAGAGGCCAATGCCAAAAGAGCCAAGGCAAAGCAAACCTGGCCCCGAGGAGCCACAACCACCAAGGAGAAGAAAAACAGGAGAGCACCCAGTCCAAAGACCTGGACGGCACAGGCAGTGCAGAAACAGGCCGGAGGTGAAACAATGCACGATACAGCCTGCGAAACGGCACAGAAGGAACATGATACCGAAAGCTAGCAGCAGAAACCAAGGTGCAAGACCCAGGAACAGTCCCAAGCGCCTCTACACCTTCTGCAAGCCAATCCTATGACAGCCCCAGGAGGGAAAAGAAAACGCAGGACCAAAACCAAAATGCCACAAGCGTGCAAGGCCACCACCACAAGTGCAGCCGACAGGGAAGGAACCTGCATAAGGAGCCGCCCCGCACCAACCCCCGGCAGAAGGGCAGGAGCGAAGACTCAGGAAAAGGAGCAAAAGCGCCCACAGGAAAACGAGGAGCGCCGAGACAGCGCGAAGAGGAGATATATGCACAAAAGAACCAGAAGGCCAAACATCCAGAAACTGCCGGGAAGAGGACCCACAAGCCCTAGAAAGGACCGGAGGGAAGCTCAACCGAATGACGACAGACGTACCAGAAAAGGGAAAGAGCTGACTGGGGTTAGAAGACACAGAATTGCACTTTCCCACTCTCTCATTATTCCTGCCCTTACATTCTCCGCCGCACACGTACATGTACGTTTACAGGAGAGTGAAGGAGGAGGGGCCCACTGGGAAGTGTGTCAAGGAAAACCCAGCACAAAGACGCCGCCAGAGTAGCAGGCGCCGGCCCCGTCAACGAGAGGAGCAGCAGTGTCATCGCCGGCTGCATTCTCTCTATGGTGTGGGTGCCAGAAGCCACGGAGCGACCGGGGACAAGGAAGAAAGATGTCGTTGACGGGTGTCACGAACCCCAACAGATGACCAATGCAGTATATGGCGCTAGGACTGACCTGCGCTGGTCGGACTGACTGACATGTCAACGTCACACAGTGGGTGTTGAACTCCCCTCTGTTTATCCGCTTTCTCCTTTCCCACGGCAATTGGGTGCAGCAACCAAGGCTACCCCAAAACAGTCCCAAACCTTCGAAAACAAAAGCAGCAAACAAAGAACGAAGGCACAAAAACTCCGTCGCACCCGAGACCAAAAGTCATGCAGAACCCCAAGAAGAGGGGGACATGACTGAGAAGGCCCGTCCTGGAAAAAGGTGCGAAGACTGTAGAAAAACACCCACCGACAGGACGGAAACAACGGGCACGCTGGACAAGGAAAACCGAGCCCAGGGAGGGACCGATGCCCACAAGCACGTGCGGAGCGGGGGGACGGAAAAACCCCACACCACAAAACCGTAAGCCTGGCCCAGAGGGGTAGAAAAACCCCGGCGGGGACCAACGGGGCCGAAGGCCCCTTACGTTAGCACCACCCCAGCCCGGGAACCCACCCTGCAGGCCCGGGGCCGAGCTGTCCCCTCAAAGCCCCAGCGTCAAGAAAACCCCGGGGCAGCCGTGAAAAACACCAAGGAAGGGAGCCCACTAGGCTCCGGAACGTGAACGGAAACCGGAGGAAAAAGCGAGGGGCGAGACGAAGACCCCAAGCTCATCCCCAACCAGCACAATGAGGCAAGGACAAAACAGAATCCAAGGAACCTGGAAAACCAGGCCCAGCACAGCAAGACCGACAAGGAAGGAGGGCCCCAAAAGGAGCACGGAAGGGCCGAACAGAATGCCACAACCAACCCCGACACACAGCTGCAGTACCAAAAACGCAGCAAAACGTCCCCACACTCCCCGAGGGAGCGACAGAGAAGATAGATAAATCGTACACGAGCGGCACACAAGGGGACACAGGCGGAAACCGAGCACCCAACCGAGCCACAGGGACGGTAGGAGAAACGTGTGCAGTGTAACAGGCAACCGAAGGAACACATTGGGCAGCCCAACATGGGCTGATCCCATACACAGCCCCAAGAGCAGAGACGAGAGCGCCCATGAAGCACAGAAACCGCTCAACAGGCAAACGACAGGGGAGAGGAACTAAAGAGCCAGAACCCAACCCCGCAAGCACACAACACCCTCGACACAGGAAACGTACCACCACACAGGCCCCCACCGTTGCACCGTGGAACAAGGTGAGGCGGGCCCGAACTCAAGCCAGGTGAGACCAGCATAGGAGAGGGGCAGGAGTACAGGCAGGGGTCGCCTCGAAAGGGCCAAGAGGCCACCCGCAGACACCCGTCGAACCGAGGAAGGAATCAGGTGGAGAGAACAAGAGCAGCCCAATA
Organism: Procambarus virginalis; assembly: GCA_020271785.1. Taxonomy (NCBI): domain Eukaryota; kingdom Metazoa; phylum Arthropoda; class Malacostraca; order Decapoda; family Cambaridae; genus Procambarus; species Procambarus virginalis. Next base: position 35,749,163 of record WNGS01092210.1, on the reverse strand, counting down.
TGGGCTAATAGCCCAGCAGCAGGCACCTCGGGCGATACGGACCACTGTCACAAGTACGTACGTACACCCATGCCTACGCCCAAAAACAGCGTCAGGACGAAGGAAACGCCAAACCGCACCAACTCACCTGCAGAACTGTTTTAGTGTCAGAGTGGTTGACAAACGGAATGCATGAGGAAGGGATGAGGTGGAGGCTGACTCCATACCAGAGTCAAGTGTAGAGATGATAAAGCCCAATAGCTCAGGAAGCGGACACCTGTTGATTGACTGGGAGAGGCAGACCAGAGAGCAGAGCTCACCCCCGCAAACCAACTAGGAGAGTACAGCAGCACCCCAGACAACCCCCCCAACAACGGGGCACGGATGGGATGAAGAGCGAGAGGCGAAGCCCCCCGAGAAAACGGAAGCACAACACATGTGCACACCGCCGGAACCAAAACAAACTCACGGCGCATGCGCAGGACGCGAAAGAAAATAGCCCAACAGGCAAAAGTTCCCCATACCGCTACAAGTAGCCTACAATACCACTACAAGTAGCCCAATACTGCTACAAGTAGCCCAATACTGCTACAAGTAGCCCAAAACTGCTACAAGTTCCGGACACGCCAGGAGGTAAGCCGCAATGGCCAACGGCAACAACCGCAGACGAAGAGATGCGGTAGCCGAAAAACTCGGAAGACGGAACCGAAGGAACCACAGGGACAGGAACCGAACCCGGGGAGGAGCAGAACCCAAGCCCAAGTCGTACGCAGAGGGGGGAAAGAAAAACCCCACTCCTCGCAACAGTAAGCCCCGCTCAGAAGGACGGAATCCAGGCGGGCGCAATGGAGCCCAAAGCCCCCCAGGTCGCTCCTCCCCAACCCCAGGAGCCCCTACCTAGGCCCCGGGCCGAGTCGACCTCCAAAGCCCCGGCCCCACAAGAAAAGCCGGGGCAGCCGAGAGAGCTGGAAGAGAAGGGCCCACTGGTCGACCCCGGAGCATCGGCAGGAGGAACAGACTCGAATGCCTCCGCAGCTACCCCGGACGGGGCAACCCCCGAAACTGCCCAAGTCTCAGAACCTCGAACCCCGCCCCGACCCCAAAGCCTACAGATGCGTAGGGGCCGAAGCAGGAGGTGGAAAATCAGGGGCGTGGAAGAACCAAGGCCGAAAACCGACCAAAACCCCCAAATGTGTCCCTACACAAGCGGGGCAGCATCGGGGCGTCCGGGGAAGCGACAAACCTGAGCGCGTTGCAACCAACCTACCCTGCAACGCGCGAGCTGCCTGCACCCCAGGAATTCATCAGCAGACTGGGTGACTGGAGTCACGAACAGCAACAAAGCTCGCAGGACTCGGGTCGAATGTGTCACCGACCCAAGGCAGCATGACGGAGGCAAAAACAAGGAGAGTCACCCTGAGACAAGGGACGAGCAACCCTCAACTCGCACCTAGCGAGAGGGACGCAAGGGTTCCACAATCGGACCCGAGAGCCCCCGGGGGTTTTCCAGGGCCCCTAGACTGGGTCTGCTAAGGGTTATCCCAGGCAGGCACTGCTAACCGGCGCCCAAACTACCAAGCAAACTGCTAAAGCTGAACCCACGGGACGTGTCCACTCGCGAGGGCGAAGCAGGGTGCCCACCACACAAACGAACCTAACATAAGGGGGATGGGGACAAGGCAGACCCCCCTACCAGGCACAAACAAATATAAAGAAAAACCACACTAGTGGACAACGTACCCAGAGGGAACAGAGCCGGCCGCTGTCATAGGTGAAAACTAGCTACGCAGTGCCCTGCGCCCCACCAGTGCTATAACTACCACTTACCCCAAGGTAACAAGGGAGTAAAACTCCCAAACAAACACTCGGGCGGCCAAACGCCAAGCAGCGAAAAGCCAACAGGTAGAACCGCAGGTGACTTGTGGAAGATAACCCCAAGCCCCAAGGGCGGTACTTACAGGGCACTCAGGGAAGGTGACCCTAAGCACATCAGCCCGAGTACCTGAGATACTACTCCCAGCTCACACGCCACCATAAGAGCAGCACTGAAAACAATTCACAGCGCTGAAACAACTGGAGCTGGAGCCACACGACCATGCACGATCCCATCAGCCGAGGAACTGAGGTGTGGATAGCCGCGCGGGGGGGTCTGGGGCTCCCCTTTCCCCCTCCCGGGAGGGGGGAGCTGCGCAGACATGCGGCGCGGCTGGTGTGACGTCATGCTAGTTACTCGTTTTTCTTTGGGAGTTCTGTCCACTCGTTTGTCAATTTTTGTTGTTAACCAGAATAGGGGTTTGTGTTTGTGGCGCTTACCTTTCTGGGTGCCTGTCCCGGTCGATGGCAGATATAGAATGCTCCAAATCACATGTGCATCTATGGGCCATTGCTCCCCGTGCCTCTCTGAGGGGCCAGGTTCTGGCTCGTGGTCCCCGGTAGGCTAGAACTCCACCCACATCGACTGATGCAAAGTAGTTTAGAATATCCATATCAGCCATGGATAGCTCCNTATTGTGCGAGGAGCCTATGCCACGCTTTCTAACTCAGAATTGCTTTTAAATACATGGATGGCGATATACAAAAAAAATGGTTCGACTTTTGTTAGGCCAAACAGAATATGGAGGGTTGTGTGGTGCCATATCTTAAGAAGCACATCAACAAACTGGAAAAGGTGCCAAGACATGCTACTAAGTGGCTCCCAGAACTGAAGGGCAAGAGCTACGAGGAGAGGTTAGAGGCTTTAAATATGCCAAAACTAGAGGCCAAAGAAAAAGAGGTGATATGATCACTACATACAAAATAGTAACAGGAATTGATAAAATCGATAGGGAAGATTTCCTGAGACCAGGAACTTTAAGAACAAGAGGTCATATATATAAACTAGCTAAACACAGATGCCGAAGAAATATAAGAAAATTCACTTTTGCAAACAGAGTGGTAGACGGTTGGAACAAGTTAAGGGAGAAGGTGGAGGAGGCCAAGACCGTCAGTAGTTTAAAAGTGTTATATGACAAAGAGTGCTGGGAAGACGGAACACCACGAGCGTATCTCTCATCCTGCAACTACACTTAGGTAATTACAAGTGGCCAAAAGCAGGGCAGATCCCTACACAAGGCAAAAAGAAAAAAAAATGCAAGAGGACAGCGTACCCCAGAGGAACAGAGCTGGCCACTATAATTGGTGAAAACAAGTTGCGCAGCATCCTGCGCCCCGAACCAGTGCAAACTGCCTCTTACCCTAAGGTACACAAGGGAGACAAAACACCCAAATACCCAAAGGGTGGCCGAAAAACTGAGCAGTAAAGCGGCCAGGAGAGACAGGACCAAGGAACTTGTGGAAGGTAACCCCAAGCCCCAAGGGCAGTGCTTACAGGGCACCTAGGGAAGGGAACCCTAGGCGCATGCAGCCCGAGCACTGGAGACTAACTCCTAGCTCTCGTACCTTTAAAAGACAGCCACCACACTCAAAGCACAGTGCTGAAACTATGTCTGGAGCCAGAGCACACGACCATAGCCTATAGCATCAGCCTAAGAACTAAGGGTGGATAGCCGGCTTGAGGGGTCTGGGGCTCCCTCTTCACCTTCCTGGGAAGGGGCAGCTGCGTAGACAGCGACGCGGCGACGTCATGATAGTTTGCTCGTTTCATTTAGGGGAGTTCTATCCACTTGTTTGGGATTTGGTAGCAATATTTTCACCAGAATAGGGATTTGTTTTGGGATGCTTACCTTTCTGGGTGCCTGACACGGTTGATGGCAGATATAGAATTCTTCCAACCACACGGGGGTTTCTATAATCCATTGCTCCCCTAGCCTCTTCTGAGGGGGCCAGGTTCTGGCTCATGGTCCTCGGTAGGCCCACAGACCTCCATACACATGACTCATGCCAAAGTCTGACATTAGAATATCAGCCTAGTAAGCTCCGGGGAGCCGAAGGGCTAACCCCAGAAATGGGGTTCATTAGGTATAACTTTTAAAATATAGGTACACTGGTACCTCAGCTTACGAATTGAATCCGCTCCTAGAGACGGTTTGTAAGCCGAAAATTAGAACCTGAAATGAATTCTCCCATAAGAAATAATGTAAATTGATTTAATCTGTTCCACACTCCCCAAAAAAACAGCGTTAAATGAAAAGAACCCCCCATCTTCTGGGCGTGTCCCAGAGGCTCCCTGGAGCTATCCAGGCTAATAGGGATAGTCCTAACTTTTGGCATCAGTCGATGTGGGTGGAGTTTGAGGCCTACCGGGGACCACAAGCCAGAACTTGGCCCTCTCAGAGAGGCACGAGGAGCAATGGCCCATAGAAATGCACATGTGATTGTGGGGCATTCTATATCTGCCATTGACCAGACCAGACACCCAGAAAGGTAAGCGTAAAGAAAGGTAAGGCCTCGATAGGCGTTTCTTTGACTCACAACGGCTTGGTGTGACATGTATAGTGGAGCTACCTAGGGGAGCTGCCTAGGAGGCTAGTGGCGGGGAGCTGCCTAGGTGGCTAGCAGCGGGGAGCTGCCTAGGAGGCTAGCGGCGGGGAGCTGCCTAGGTGGCTAGCGGCGGAGAGCTGCCTAGGTGGCTAGCGGCGGAGAGCTGCCTAGGTGGCTAGCGGCGGGGAGCTGCCTAGGTGGTAAGCGAGGAGAAGCTGCCTAGGTGGCTAGCGGCGGGAAGCTGCCTAGGTGGCTAGCGGCGGGGAGCTGCCTAGGTGGCTAGCGGCGGGGAGCTGCCTAGGTGGCTAGCGGCGGAGAGCTGCCTAGGTGGTAAGCGAGGAGAAGCTGCCTAGGTGGCTAGCGGCGGGGAGCTGCCTAGGTGGCTAGCGGCGGGGAGCTACCTAGGTGGCTAGCGGCGGGGAGCTGCCTAGGTGGCTAGCGGCGGGGAGCTGCCTAGGTGGCTAGCGGCGGAGAGCTGCCTAGGTGGTAAGCGATGAGAAGCTGCCTAGGTGGCTAGCGGCAGGGAGCTGCCTAGGTGGCTAGCGGCGGGGAGCTTCCTAGGTGGCTAGCGGCGGAGAGCTGCCTAGGTGGTAAGCGATGAGAAGGTGCCTAGGTGGCTAGTGGCGGGGAGCTGCCTAGGTGGCTAGCGACGGGAAGCTGCCTAGGTGGCTAGCGGCGGGGAGCTGCCTAGGTGGCTAGCGGCGGGGAGCTGCCTAGGTGGCTAGCGGCGGGGAGCTGCCTAGGTGGCTAGCGGCGGGGAGCTGCCTAGGTGGCTAGCGGCGGGGAGCTGCCTAGGTGACTAGCAGCAGGGAGCTGCCTAGGTGGTAAGTGACAGGAAGCTTCCTAGATGGCTAGTGGCGGGGAGCTGCCTAGGTAAGCGGCGGGGAGCTGCCTAGGTGGTAAGCGGCGGGGAGCTGCCTAGGTGGTAAGCGGCGGGAAGCTGCCTAGGTGGTAAGCAGCGGGAAGCTGCCTAGGTGGTAAGCGGCGGGAAGCTGCCTAGGTGGTAAGCGGCGGGGAGCTGCCTAGGTGGCTAGCGGCGGGGAGCTGCCTAGGTGGCTAGCGGCGGGGAGCTGCCTAGGTGGCTAGCGGCGGGGAGATGCCTAGGTGGTAAGCGGCGGGAAGCTGCCTAGGTGGCTAGCGGCGGGGAGCTGCCTAGGTGGCTAGCGGCGGGGAGCTGCCTAGGTGGCTAGCGGCGGGGAGCTGCCTAGGTGGCTAGTAACAAGGAGCTACAAATGGAGCCTTCCCAGAAATCAATTATTTAACACAACTTTTTGCTTCATGTCTTTATTTCACTACCATGTTAATGTTAAATTATTTTAATATAACATACTATAACAAAACTATACATAATATAATATTAATCACTGCTAACTATAATACAAAGAACATTTCTTTGTAACTTACCAGTTAGAGCAACAAAGAGACGAAGAATATCATTCGTTCCCTCGAAGATCCTGAAAATGCGAATATCCCTCAACACGCGCTCAAGGCCAGCCTCCTTCATAAAGCCCATGCCACCCAACACCTGAATAGCCTCGTCTGTCATCGTCCAAGCTGCTTCAGATGCAAAGCACTACATGAAAACAAAAACATAAATTACATTCTTCCAGAAAAAACATATACCTTTTGTGTAAAATAATTTTGTATTTAACACTTTCGCTGCCTCTGCAAACGACCCGTCGTACACCTCAAGGTAGGCTGAGCAGCGCACGCTAACTCACCACCACCCACAAATGTTTATACTCTTCTTAGCTTTCTTATCTCAATTTTCGTGCAACGTTGTTTAATTTGGTATCAAATTGTTCGTAATAGAATGCTCTAAAGAAATATATGCATATAGGAATGTACAAGTCTCACTTTCCTATATCTTAAACCTGCCGTGCACTGCAAGGCAGGCCCAGAGCTCAACCCCACACTAATGTTTATTCTCTAGTCAGCTTTCTCGCCACAATTTTTGCGCTACATCACTCAATTTGGTATCAAATTGTTCACAAAAGAATGCTGTATAGGAGTATTTGCATGTAAGAACCTATAAGTCTCCTTTTTCAATACTTTCCACAAAGTCTCAATAACTTTTCCCTCATACGTGTTTCTTTCAATGCTTTTGTCATGGATTGGCTATGGTCTTGATCAGCATCTTAATCTACCATCAGCCACCCTCCTTAGTCTACCATTATCCCCCCACCTCCTTAGTTGATTGACTATGTAATGTATCAATTATACAATGTATGAATGTGATGTATCTATATAACCTGAGCTTGTAAAAGCACCTTAATTACCTTCAGTGATTAAGTGCTTAATTGCACACTAGTTTCTTTATCAGCTATCTCACCCTGTCAGAGTAAAATAGACAAATGTATGTGAATGCATGTGTGTGTATATATGTATGTATATGTATGTACAGAGCACCACTTGGTTTCCGAACTTTAGTTATCCGAAACTTCCAGTTTCCCGATTGGGGTGGGCAGTCATGCTACCCGAACAAAGTTCGGGTAGGAAGGGGTCGCCAAGCGTCACGCCGGCTGTGGTGGTGGGTGGGAGATGGTCCAGTTTGCCCACTGTGACTTCACAGATCACGGCCTATTATTCCTATTATTTGAATTGCCATAAGGCTGGAATGTTCATTCTGTGCTTTTGTTTTACATATCTGCACAATCAAGAAACATCTGTGCACCATGTCCTCCAAATGCACGCATTGCGTCAGTGATGGCTGAACGGTGGGGTGGATGGATGGGAGAGCTTAGGTGGGAGGCAGTATGAGAGAGGGGGGGGGGGGAGAATCAGTGAGAGAGGGGGAGAATTAGTCAGAAAGGGAGGGAGAGAGAGATGCTAGGAGGGAGGGGGGGGAGGTAGGGAGAGATGTTAGGAGGTAGGGAGAGATGCTAAGAGGGAGGGGGGAGGTAGGGAGAGAGGCTAGGAGGTAGGCAGGGGGACGGAAGTAGTGAGAATAGGGAGGAAAGGAAGGCTGGCAGGCACAGGCAGGCAGGCAGGCAGGCTAGCTTGCAGGCAGGTGGCAGGCAGGGAGTGAGTGGTAGTCACGCGGTTGAACCGCATGACCTTGAGAGTATGGGATGTAGGGGGCGGGTGTTTGTCGGTGGTGGGGGCGAGACACGGCTCATTCTCCGAAGATAAGCCTAACACACAACTACCCGTTGGCATGAGTGGCAGGGAGGGAGGGAAGGCAGGCAGGCAGCCGGAAGGAGGGCAGGCAGTGCAGGCAGGCTGGAAGGAAGGAGGGAGGAGGGAGGACTGGGGGGAGGGAGCAGGCTGGAGAGAGGCAGGTGAGGAGGCTGAGGGCAGAGCTGAGGAGGGGGAGCGGAGGGAGGAGGCAGGCGGTTGAGGGGAGGGAGACGGCAGCTGGGAGGAGGGAGGGAGGGAGGCAGGCTGGAAGGAGGGAGAGAGGCAGGCAGGCTGGGAAGGAGGGAGGGAGGGAGGCAGGCTGGGAAGGAGGAGGGAGGGAGGCAGGCTGGGAAGGAGGCAGGCAGGCAGGCAGGCTGGAAGGAGGCAGGCAGGCAGGCATGGCTGGGAAGGAGGCAGGCATGCAGGCTGGGAAAGAGGCAGGCAGGCAGGCAGGCTGGGAAGGAGGCAGGCAGGCAGGCAGGCAGGCAGGAAGGAGGCAGGCAGGCAGGCAGGCAGGCAGGCTGGAAGGAGGCAGGCAGGCAGGCTGGAAGGAGGCAGGCAGGCTGGAAGGAGGGAGGGAGGGAAGGGAGGCAGGCTGGGAAGGAGGGATGCAGGCAGGCTGGGAAGGAGGGAGGGAGGAGGCAGGCTGGGAAGGAGGGAGGGAGGCAGGCTGGGAAGGAGGGAGAGAGGCAGGCAGGCTGGGAAGGAGGGAGGGAGGGAGGGAGGCAGGCTGGGAAGGAGGGAGGGAGGGAGGCAGGCTGGGGAAGGAGGGAGGGAGGCAGGCTGGGAAGGAGGGAGGGAGGGAGGCAGGCTGGGAAGGAGGGAGGGAGGGAGGGCAGGCTGGGAGAGGCAGGCAGGGCTGGGGAAGGAGGCAGGCAGGAAGGCTGGGAAGGAGGCAGGCAGGCAGGCTGGGAAGGAGGCAGTGCAGGCAGGCAGCAGGCAGGCTGGGAAGGAGGCAGGCAGGCAGGTAGGCAGGCTGGGAAGGTGGCAGGCAGGCAGGCAGGCTGGGAAGGAGGCAGGCAGGCAGGTAGGCTGGGAAGGAGACAGGCAGGCAAGCTGGGAAGGAGGCAGGCAGGCTGGAAGGAGGCAGAGGCAGGCTGGGAAGGAGACAGGCAGGCAGGCAGGCATGCAGGCTGGGAAGGAGGCAGGCAGGCTGGAAAGGAGGCAGGCAGGCAGGCTGGAAAGGAGGCAGGCAGGCTGGGAAGGAGGCAGACAGGCAGGCTGGGAAGGAGGCAGCAGGCAGGCTGGGAAGGAGGCAGGCAGGCAGGCTGGGAAGGAGGCAGGCAGCAGGTAGGCAGGCTGGGAAGGTGGCAGCAGGCAGGCAGGCTGGGAAGAGGCAGGCAGGCTGGGAAGGAGGCAGGCAGCAGGCTGGGAAGGAGGGAGGCAGGCAGGCTGGGAAGGAGGCAGGCAGGCAGGCTGGGAAGGAGGCAGGCAGGCAGGCAGGCTGGGAAGGAGGCAGGCAGGAAGCGATATATGGGTGTTGAAGTGAACGGTGAACCACGTGACCTTTGAGAGTGTGTGTGTGTGTGTAAAAAAAATAAAAAAAAGGGTGGGGGAGGTGTGTCGGTGGTGGGGGAGGGACCGGCTGACTCCGTAAGCCTACCACACTCCACAGACCTGTGACCCAGATTTGTTTCTTAAATGTACAGTACATCATCATATACTTTTGGCAGGATAGAGCCTGCAGGCTGGCTGTATGTTCCTGCAGGCTGGCAGGCAGGCTGGCAGGCAGGCTGGCAGGATGTTCCTGCAGGCTGGCAGCAGCTGGCAGGCAGGCTGGCAGGCAAGCTGGCAGGATGTTCCTGCAGGCTGCCAGGCGGCAGGCTGGCAGGCAAGCTGGCAGGCAGGCTGGCAGGCAAGCTGGCAGGCAGGCTGGCAGGCAAGCTGGCAGGCAGGCTGGCAGGCAGGCTGGCAGGCAGGCTGGCAGTCTGGCAGGCAGGCTGGCAGGCAGGCTGGCAGGCAGGCTGGCAGGCAAGCTGGCAGGCAAGGCTGGCAGGCAAGCTGGCAGGATGTTCCTGCAGGCTGCCAGGCAGGCAGGCTGGCAGCAAGCTGGCAGGCCAGGCTGGCAGGCAGGCTGGCAGGCAAGCTGGCAGGCAAGCTGGCAGGCAAGCTGGCAGGCAAGCTGGCAGGCAAGCTGGCAAGTCAGGCTGGCAGGCAGGCTGGCAGGCAGGCTGGCAGGCAAGCTGGCAGGCAAGCTTGGCAGGCAAGCTGGCATGCAGGCTGGCAGGCAGGCGGCAGGCAGGCTGGCAGGCAGGCTGGCAGGCAAGCTGGCAGGCAAGCTGGCAGGCAAGCTGGCAGGCAGGCGGCCAGGC
>WNGS01092210.1:35728026-35739233 GCA_020271785.1 Procambarus virginalis | reverse complement strand
CTTCTGCAGCATAGAACAACATTGTCACGGTACCATACCCAACCCCCAAGCCCACACCATACCCCCACCCCCCAAGCCCACTACCATACCCCACCCCCCCCACCAGCCCGCTACCATACCCCCACCCCTCAAGCCCACTACCATACCCCACCCCCCCAAGCCCGCTACCATACCCCCACCACCCCACAAGCCCACTACCATACCCCCCCCCCAAGCCCACTACCATACCCCCACCCCACCAGCCCGCTACCATACCCCAACCCCCCCATACCCACCCTGCCATCGACTCCCACTTGTTTTGTCTAAATAATTCTTAAACCACTACAATCACCGTCTGTGGTTGAGTGCTTAATAACTCACTACACCGTATGATGACTATCACATCTAACCCTATCCCCGGAGGACGGGAGAAAATGTATATATGCTGTATATACCCCGCCCCCCCACCCGTCCCCCAAACACCCGCCCCGACCCCACCCGCCCCGACCCCTCCGCGCCCGCGCCTATAATCGCAGGAAGTGAAGTCTAGGGCCGGTGACAGAGGGGGCGCCTAGCCCTCTGTGAGACGGGAGTGGGGCCCTGCTCGCTGGGGCCCTCTCCCCCTCGGGGCGGAGGGCTGACATACCCAGCCTTGTTCGGTTGAACAAGCCTTGTACACCGAACAGCCTTGAACATATCCTGCGGTTGTTCAGGTGGTTGTTCTGGTGGTTGATCAGGTGGGTGTTCAGGTGGTTGATCAGGTAGTTGTTCAGGTGGTTGTTCTGGTGGTTGATCAGGTGGGTGTTCAGGTGGTTGATCAGGTAGTTGTTCAGGTGGTTGTTCTGGTGGTTGATCAGGTGGGTGTTCAGGTGGTTGTTTTATACGGGCGCTGCAACACAAAAGCGGATCTCACCTAGGTTGTACACAGTGGTTCTTATAGGCTCAACAATTTTGCAGATGCTACTGATGTTATTCTGGTAATGTGTTGCTCTGTCGTCAGATGAGAGGTAACGTCTACGTCCAAGTCTTCCTCTTTTTCCGACGCCGGAATCCGTCTCATCATGGTGAAGGTGTCCCCTCACTAATGTCACTATTCTCATAGCTTTACATTTGTCTGAGTTAACCTCCAGTAGCCATTTACCGCACCATCATTGTAGTGCATTGTTATCAACATTTTGTTGTCTGATTCTACTCATTAGTTTTACATCATCAACAAACCTTGATATGATGGAGCACATTTTCCCTATTAGGTCTAAGGATTATATTGGAAACAGGTCGGTCCTTTGTATGGATCCCTGAGTTGATCCACTCATTACCTCTCTTCATTATGATATCTTCTCTCTCACTATGACCTTTTGTCTCCTTTCTCATAGCTACTCTCTGACAGTAAGTAATACTTTCCCAGGTATGTGAACCACTGCTCAAGGAAAGTGTCAACAACTCCCTGACACACGAGAAAGGTGCCCAACTTTCTCTTTCCTGTTTGTTTGTCCAATTGTGATAAGTTTTCACCTGCTGGTGACATGCTAGTGTTTGGGAGCAAACTTGAGCTGTTGTAAGTGTTGTGGGAGTGAGCCTTGGCTCAGCCGCTCTGGCAACATGCAGGGAGCCCTTGTTAATGGTGCTGGTCAGTTGCTTATGGAAGGGTATGCCCAGGGTTGCCGCTGTCTCCTTTAGCAACCACGGCGATATCTTCTCAGACTCCGCGGCTTCTAGCACAGCAAATTCCCCTACATTTTTTTTGTTCAGCTTCTCCTGTTGTCCCGCCTGTGTTGTTGTGTCCTGTGAGGGTATGTTGTTGAGTCCTGTGGTGGTATGTTGTTGTGTCCTGTGGGGGTATGTTGTTGAGTCCTGTGGTGGTATGTTGTTGTGTCCTGTGGGGGTATGTTGTTGTGTCCTGTGGGGGTATGTTGTTGTGTCCTGTGGGGGTATGTTGTTGTGTTTGTGGGGGTATGTTGTTGAGTCCTGTGGGGGTATGTTGTTGAGTCCTATGGGGGTATGTTGTTGAGTCCTGTGGGGGTATGTTGTTGAGTCCTGTGGGGGTATGTTGTTGAGTCCTGTGGGGGTATGTTGTTGTGTCCTGTGGGGGTATGTTGTTGTGTCCTGTGGGGGTATGTTGTTGTGTCCTGTGGGGGTATGTTGTTGTGTCCTGTGGGGGTATGTTGTTGTGTCCTGTGGGGGTATGTTGTTGTGTCCTGTGGGGGTATGTTGTTGTGTCCTGTGGGGGTATGTTGTTGTGTCCTGTGGGGGTATGTTGTTGTGTCCTGTGGGGGTATGTTGTTGTGTCCTGTGGGGGTATGTTGTTGTGTCCTGTGGGGGTATGTTGTTGTGTCCTGTGGGGGTATGTTGTTGTGTCCTGTGGGGGTATGTTGTTGTGTCCTGTGGGGGTATGTTGTTGTGTCCTGTGGGGGTATGTTGTTGTGTCCTGTGGGGGTATGTTGTTGTGTCCTGTGGGGGTATGTTGTTGTGTCCTGTGGGGGTATGTTGTTGCGTCCTATAGGGGTATGTTGTTGAGTCCGGTGGGGGTATGTTGTTGTATCCTGTGGGGGTATGTTGTTGTGTCCTGTGGGGGTATGTTGTTGTGTCCTGTGGTGGTATGTTGTTGTGTCCTGTGGGGGTATGTTGTTGTGTCCTGTGGTGGTATGTTGTTGTGTCCTGTGGTGGTATGTTGTTGTGTCCTGTAGGAGTATGTTGTTGTGTCCTGTAGGAGTATGTTGTTGTGTCCTGTAGGAGTATGTTGTTGTGTTCTGTAGGAGTATGTTGTTGTGTTAGGGATCATTATTCATGTGACACAGTTCCAGCATAAAGTCGTCCAGGACGATATCATTAAGTACTTTCAACATCTTATGATTATAGTTGTGTGCTTCTCGTCCCCTTGTGACCCGCTCCACACCCCTGGTGCGTCGCCTGGTCACCTGCTGGATCAGCTTGGGCTGGTCCTTGGCTTTGCATGCTATGTCATTCTTATTCTGCATCTTTACTCTACTCCTATTTCTTCTTTGTGTGCTCAAGCTTCGATCGTTTATATTCAGCCACAAGCAACCTTTCTCAAAATCCCTACCCCCATCCCCCATCCACCCTCACCCACAAACCCGCCCCCCCTATCCACCACCCATCGACATACTACGGGGAGTCGCCGGGTAATTGATAGCAACACCCTGGCTGCTTGTGGCATCCTTGACTCGCCACAAAATAATTTATTGTCTTGTGTGAAAGAGGAGGTAGATGAGATATTCCATAACTTATACCTTGTGTACCCTCCTACTGCAACCCCCCCCCCCCCCCTGAACCCCTCCCATTACCACCATCCTCTACCACCACCGCCCCCCCCCCCACCACCACCTACTCATCATCCCCCTCCCACAGCACCCACAACCCTCCTTCTAATCCCTACAGAGTACAGACGGATCTTAAACTTCATACTTCACCACGCATCCCATCACACACGGACTCATCAAATATATTGTTCTCAATTTTTTTTTTCTTTTGACATTGTTAATCAGCATCCAGGAAACACAACACTCCAACTAAAATGCCGCAGGTGGCCGCAGGTGGCTGCAGGTGGCTGCAGGTGGCTGTAGGTTGCTGCAGGAGGCTGTAGGTAGCTACAAGTGTCTGCACGTAGCCACAGGTGGCTGCAGGTGGCCACATGAGGCTGCACGTGGCCGCAGGTGGCAACAGGTGGTTGCAGGTGGCCACAGGTGGCCGTAGTAGGCTACAGGTGGCTACAGGTGGGTGCAGGTGGCAACAGGTTGCCGTAGTAGGCTACAGGTGGCTACAGGTGGCCACTGGTGCCTGCACGTGGCCACAGGAGGCTGTAGGTGGCCACAGATGGCTGCAGGTGTCCGCAGGTGGTTGCAGATCACCGCAAGTGGCCGCAGGTGGCCACAGGGGGCTGCAAGTGGCCATAGGTGGTAACAGCTGACTGCAGGTGGCCACAGGTGGGCAAAGGTGGCTGCATGTGGCCACGGGTGGCTGCAGGTGGCCATAGGTGGCTGCAGGGTGCCGCAGGTGGCCACAGGGGGCTGCAGGTGCCCGCAGGTGGCCACAGGTGGCCACAGGTGGCTGCAGGTGGCTGTAGGTGGCCACAGATGGCTGCAGGTGGCTGCGGGTAGCTGCAGGTGGCCGCAGGTGGCTGCACGTGGCCACAAGTGGCTGCAGGTGCCCACAGGTGGGTGCAGGTGGCCACAGGAGGCTGAAGGTGGCCACAGGTGACTGCTGCTGGGTACAGGTGGCCGCAGGTGGCCACAGGTGCCTGCACGTGTCAACACGTGGCTGCAGGTAGCCACAGGAGGCTGCAGGTGGCTGCAGGTGGCTGCAGGTGGTACGAAGTGGTGCAAGTGGCCGCAGGTGGCTGCAGGTGGCTGCAAGTGGCCATAGTTGACCGCAGATGGCTGTATGTGGACACAGGTGGCTGCAGGTGGCTGCAGGTGGCTGCAGGTGGCGGCAGGTGGCCACAGGGGGCTGCAGGTGGCCGAAAGTAAGGACTGACGGTGGCCGAAAGTATGGACTGACGGTGGCTTCAGGTGGCCACAGGGGGCCACAGGTAGCTGCAGGTGGCCGTAGGTGGCTGCAGGTGGCTGTAGGAGGCCACAGGTGACTGCAGGTGGCCGCAGGTGATCACAGGTGCCTGCACATGGCCACAAGTGGCTGCAGAAGGCCACAGGTGGCTGCAGGTGGCCACAGGAGGCTTCAGGTGGCCACCGATGGCCTCACGGGGCTGCAGGTGGCCGCAGGTGGCTGTAGGTGGCCACAGGTAGCAACAGCTGGCTGCAGGTGGCCACAGGTGGCTGCACGGGGGCGCAGATGGCCACCAGGTTGGCGCAGGTGGCCACAGGTGGCTGCAGGTGGCCGCAGGTGGCCACAGGTGGCTGCATGTGGCCACAGGTGGCTGCGTGTGGCCACAGGTGGCAACAGCTGGCTGCAGGTAGCCACAGGTGGCTGCATGGGGGCGCAGATGGCCACCAGGTTGGCGCAGGTGGCCACAGGTAGCTACAGGTGGCTGCAGGTGGCCACAGGTGGCCGCAGGTGGCCACAGGTGGCTGCAGGTGGCCACAGGTGGCTGCAGGTTGCTGCAGGTGGCCACAGGTGGCCGCAGGTGGCCACAGGTGGCTGCAGGTGGCCACAGGTGGCTGCAGGTTGCTGCAGGTAGCCACAGGTGGCAACAGCTGGCTGCAGATGGCCGCAGGGGGCTGCAGGTGGCCACATGTTGCTGCGGGTTGTTGCAGGTGGCCACAGGTGGCTGCAGGTGGCCACCTGCGGCCTCCTGTATCCACCTGTGGCCACCTGCAGCCACCTGTCGCCACCTGCAGCCACCTGCGGCCACCTACGGCCACCTGTGGCCATCTGCAGCCACCTGTGGCCACCTGTATCCACCTGTACTCACCTAGTTGTACTCACCTAGTTGTGCTTGCGGGGGTTGAGCTCTGGCTCTTTGGTCCCGCCTCTCAACCGTCAATCAACAGGTGTACAGTTTTCTGAGCCTAATGGGCTCTATCATATCTACACTTGAAACTGTGTATGGAGTCAGCCTCCACCACATCGCTTCCTAATGCATTCCATTTGTCAACCACTCTGACACTAAAAAAGTTCTTTCTAATATCTCTGTGGCTCATTTGGGCACTCAGTTTCCACCTGTGTCCCCTAGTGCGTGTGCCCCTTGTGTTAAACAGCCTGTCTTTATCAACCCTGTCGATTCCCCTGAGAATCTTGAATGTGGTGATCATGTCCCCCCTAACTCTTCTGTCTTCCAACGAAGTGAGGTTTAATTCCTGCAGTCGCTCCTCGTAGCTCATACCTCTCAGCTCGGGTACTAGTCTGGTGGCAAACCTTTGAACCTTTTCCAGTTTAGTCTTATGCTTGACTAGATAGGGACTCCATGCTGGAGCCGCATACTCCAGGATTGGTCTGACATATGTGGTATATAATGTTCTGAAAGATTCCTTACACAAGTTTCTAAAGGCCGTTCTTATGTTAGCCAACCTGGCATATGCTGCTGATGTTATCCTCTTGATATGAGCTTCAGGGGACAGGTCTGGCGTGATATCAACCCCCAGGTCTTTCTCTCTCTCTGACTCTTGAAGTATTTCATCTCCCAAACGATACCTTGTATCTAGTCTCCTGCTTCCTACCCCTATCTTCATTACATTACATTTGCTTGGGTTAAACTCTAACAGCCATTTTTTCGACCATTCCTGCAGCTTGTCCAGGTCTTCTTGAAGTCTCAAGCTGTCCTCCTCTGTCTTAATCCTTCTCTGTGGTCACGTGCAGGAACTTGTGGCCACCTGCAGCAACCTGCTACCACCTGCAGCCGTCTGGGGCCTACTGCAGCCATCTGTGGCCACCTGTGGCCACCTGCAGCCACCTGCAGTCCACCTGGAGCCACCTGTGGCCACCTACAGCCATCTGCGGTCACCTACAGCCACCTGTGGCCACCTACAGCTATCTTCGGTAACCTGTGGCCACCTGTGTCCACCAGCAGCCACCTGTGGCCACCTGAAGCCACCTGTGGCCACGTGCATCCTCCTACAGCCATCTTCAGTCCACCTGCGGCCACCTGTGGCCACCTAAAGCCATCTGCGGTCACCTGTAGCCACCTGTGGCCACGTGTGGCTGCAGGTGGCCGCAGGTGGACATTGGTGCCTGCACTTGGCCACTGGAGGCGGCAGGTGGCCACAGGTGGCTGCAAGTGTCCGCAGGTGTCCGCGGGTTGCTGCAGGTGGCCACAGGTGGCTGCAAGTGTCCGCAGGTGTCCGCGGGTTGCTGCAGGTGGCCACAGGTGGCTGCAGGTGGCCTCAGGTTGCCACAGATATATACACATTTGTCAAGTGTCTGTGAAACATCCATATTTCCTGTATTGCCACTTGTTGGGTTGAATTTTTTATCAAAATTGCAATTGCACTTCCCAGTTCTATAATTTAATTTCCAGTGCTTAGCCTGGTTTAATTTATTGATATACATCTAATTCCAGCCATTTTCAAACCAGATTGCTAATTTAATTCACAATTTTCTTTGTTTTGAATTATTTGTTGCCTAGCCCAATTTCATAATTTTTTTCTGCCATTTCCTTACATTAGCCAAGTTTGATAATTATTTTGAATATTTATTTTTGTGTATTCTATTTCTGATGCCTGGTGCACATAATTATAATCTGCGTTCAAACATTACTTGCACGGCTGTGACAATGCCTTCCACTGTTGCGACTACTTCTGCCTCCAGTGGAGCCATTGCTTGTGCTCCTGTCCAGAGGTCAACTCAGGAAATGGCTATTCCACTTTTTGCTGGTGAATCCCGCTTGTCAGAGTCCTGGTTTAGCAAGGTTGAGGCGAAAACCAAGGCCCATTTTCCGGAGCCTACTGATGCTGAATATTTGGCAATTGCTCGGACACCCGTTGACACAACCAAAGGTGACGCACATTTTGTGGTAGACGAGAAAGCCATTGTTAGATTACAGCCATGGTCAGAATTTAAGAATTTCTTTCGCCGGTGCTTTGTTAACAAAGGAGACCTCGACCCATATAGGTTAGTCAAGAAAATTACCCATGCCACCATGCAGCCTGGTGAATCGTTTAATGCATTTACTACCCGTCTCGTTCAGTATCTGTATGCCTTGGAGACTGCCCTGCTTAGTTCCTCATGGGTTGAGGAGGACAAGACACTAACCCCCCAGGCCATGGTTAAAATGATTGCATTTGGGACTTTAATTATTTTTGCCCCAGAGCAAACTAAACCGATCATCGAGCAACAAAAGTTTGTAGTTAAAGATGAAATTGGTGTAGTGTTTGAGGCTATTAACAATGCCGCTGATAAACTAGCTCCCCTAAGTGCTCAACTGCTGCCACTCTCTGACACTGTGAATGTAGTAACAGGCCCTCAGCATCTTCCCACAAACTCTCAAAACTCTTGGTCACAGAACCGCACCCATAGTAGTAGCCTGCAGTCAAATTCTCCTCCTAAGTTGCCGAAACGCCATAGTCCACAACCATCTACTCCCTCATGTTGGCATTGTGGTAAGATCAACAACCTCGCAAGGGACTGTTGGTCCGCTCCTCGATTACCCCCTAGGCAATTCTGTCGGTCCCCTCGCCAATCTAATAATTCTAGGCTCCCATATTGCAAGTACTATAAACAAGTTGATCACCACACTGCAGATTGTAGAGCTAGGCAAAGGACATCCCCACCTCGTAACTCCCACGGTCAGTCTTGGCGAGGCGCACAGCATCCAAGACATTATCAAAACTCTCGTAATTACAACTCCCAGACCAGCCATAACACAACGTCCAATTATAATACTCGATCACAGACTGCTGGACCTCAAAATGTTCATTCCATGTCGTCGGGAAACCGCCAAAGCCATCCGCTAACCAATTCAAGTTAGCCGGTCTTAGTGCCCTCCCTGTGTAGTCAGTTGCTACCCAAAATAGATTTGGACACTTGACAGAGGAGGACACTGACCGATTGTAGATGTTGACGAAACTGCAGTGTATTTGACGAAGACAGAAGTAGTAACTTCTGTATCAAAAAGTAAAGTAAATGTATCAAAAGTGTGTAAAGTAAATCAAAAGTAGTAACTTTCCCAGTCTCAAGTGATGGCCCCCTTGTCTCAGCCATTGTACATGGTAGAGTTTTACAAAATTTTCTTGACTAGGGTGCAAAAATTTATATTGTCAAGCCCTCACCTCTCAGAAATATTGCAAGTAAGCACCCTACTCCAGTAAGAAAGTCACCCATACCTTTTCTAAGGGGTATTTCAGGAAACACAGTAAAAGTTCCGGGAGAAATTGACCTTCCACTCAAGATAGATGACATCACACTGTCTATAACCTGTTTAGTTGTTGACTATATCCATTTTCTTAGTGACACTCTCTTAGGTTTGTACACCATGATTGATGTGAATATCGCATGTCAGATCCTTGTCGCAGTAGTATATTCGAGAATACAGGCACTCGCTTGAAGCATCTTAGTTGTGCAGTTGTTAAGGAGAGAGAGTATCGGGATCTTCTGGAAGGGGACGCCCTAACAGTTTCTCGTTGTCTTGCTCGCCTGGCAGCTTCCATCTCTGAAGTCAGTGATTCCACAGCTACTGACACTGTGCTGCACTCTCATTCTCTCACCAGAATAAGAGTTAAGGTTCAGGAAGTGCCTGAGTTGTCGGATGTCATTGTGGAAAGTGAAACGTGTAAAGTGAATGGTACGTTTGTTGAACCCTCCTGGCACACAGTGCAGGATGGTACTGTTACATTGTATATTGCAAACACTAGTAATGCCGACATCCATCTCCAGTCTGGCACCCATGATGTAGATTTTGCCCATTACTCGTTACCGGTACGAGTGGTGGATGATGTCTCCATGGATCATACTGTTTGTACTCTCACACCTAGAGAACAGGGATCTCAACCAGAGATGCAAGCACTACACCTCAGTCCTACTGATTTCCCTGACTCTGTGATTCAGCTTTTGGAAATTTTGAACAGGAATAGAGCCGTATTGCTGTACCAGGAGCAACAAGGTACACAACATCACAAACCTTACCACTATCAACTGCTTCAACTATACTGGAATAAAATGATTGAAAATTAGTTAAACATGAACGGCCATTCGTAAAACCATGTTGTGAATCATTTATTAATCTAGGTTTTTCAAGATGAAGACGAATGGTATTTGCAATTATCGATTCAACTTTCCAACAAGAGACGTTAAGCTAATTAGCTGATAGTTTGACGAAATCTCCTTTCTTGAAAACTGGTACAACA
The DNA here is from genome assembly GCA_020271785.1 of Procambarus virginalis. Classification (NCBI taxonomy): domain Eukaryota; kingdom Metazoa; phylum Arthropoda; class Malacostraca; order Decapoda; family Cambaridae; genus Procambarus; species Procambarus virginalis. The sequence continues at coordinate 35,729,502 of WNGS01092210.1, read as the reverse complement.
TTGACAACCTTCCACGACTCTGGCCTCAGCCTGACGCTAAAGATTTATTAAATATGTTAGACAACGGCTCGCAAAGCTCCTCTTTGTATTCCTTAAGCACCCTGGCAAACACTTCATCCGGCCCTGGGGATAGTGGAGATAGAGCGCTTTGTTTTACTATTTGTTTATTACATCCTCCTTAGTAACTACTAAACTAGTCAACCTGTCGTCTTCCCCACCAGTATAGACATGTTCGGCTGAAGGCATAATGTTAAGTTCTTCTTCAGTAAATACAGAGACAAAATATTTATTTAAAACACTAGTCATTTCTTTGTCATTATCAGTTATCTGACATGTCACAGTTTTTAATGGACCTATCCATTCCTTAATCTTTATTCCATATAACTAAACAAACTTCTAGACTTGTCTTAGCTTGCCTTGTTATATTAACTTCATAGTTTCTGTTTGCCTTTCTTACCTCTTTTTTTTTTTTTACATTTCTAACCAGTTGTACCAATTCTTGTTCTAGGCAAACTTCCCCATTCCTAATCCTTTTGCACCAAGCTTTATTTTTACATGTAAGGTTCTTCAGGCCTATAATTATACATTTAGAGTCATTAGTATTCGATCTAGTCAATTTGCACGGTGTACTACATTCCTGTCTGTGCTTTGCTTAGAATATTTTAAAATATTTTCCATTTGAATCCACATCGCAGTCCCTCTTACACCACCCATCGCTGGGTTCATGTCTCGCTCCAAGACCGCCGCCCCCCCCCCCACTCCCCCCTCCATGCCAAGGACTGTCCAATCTATCTCACTCAAGAAATTTCTTGGTCCATTAAAATCAGCTTTTCAGAAATCAGGCACTTTAGTCTCTTGCCCATTTATTACATGTTATGCTAAGTCTTGTTTCTTTGTGATGACTGTTCCCTAGCTCACTCCCTATTTCCTGTGATCACTGTTCCAAGCTCACTCCCTATTTCTGTGATCACTGTTCCCTAGCTCACTCCCTATTTCCTGTGATCACTGTTCCGAAGCTCACTCCCTATTTCCTGTGATCACTGTTCCCAGCTCACTCCCTATTTCCTGTGATCACTGTTCCCTAGCTCACTCCCTATTTCGATATCACTAATTTGTGGCTCCCTGTTAGATAACACGAGGTCTAAAAAATGTTTTCCCACGTGGTATATTAATGTGTTGCTTAAGAAAGCAATCGTCAAATATTTATAAAAGTTTTCGGCTTCGGTATTTCCTGTTTTGTTAGACCGGTTTATTCCACTCAACTTTAAGTCACCCATGACACAAATACTGTTTGACCTTGGCGCTCTAGATATTTCATCCCATAGACGCTTTGCTTCTATTTTAAGTTTGGTGGTCTGTACATCACTCCAATTAGTAGATATTACATTTTAATTTAATTCTGTCCAAACAGTTTGTGTGTGAGGCCATTTTGATTCCCAGTTTGAGACTACATTTAAACTTTTTCTGACATATATG
>WNGS01092210.1:35712829-35727026 GCA_020271785.1 Procambarus virginalis | reverse complement strand
GAGACAAGGGGGCCATCACTTGAGACTGGGAAAGTTACTACTTTTGATTTACTTTACACACTTTTGATACATTTACTTACTTTTTGATACAGAAGTTACTACTTCTGTCTTCGTCAAATACACTGCAGTTTCGTCAACATCTACAATCGGTCAGTGTCCTCCTCTGTCAAGTGTCCAAATCTATTTTGGGTAGCAACTGACTACACAGGGAGGGCACTAAGACCGGCTAACTTGAATTGGTTAGCGGATGGCTTTGGCGGTTTCCCGACGACATGGAATGAACATTTTGGGGTCCAGCAGTCTGTGATCGAGTATTATAATTGGACGTTGTGTTATGGCTGGTCTGGGAGTTGTAATTACGAGAGTTTTGATAATGTCTTGGATGCTGTGCGCCTCGCCAAGACTGACCGTGGGAGTTACGAGGTGGGGATGTCCTTTGCCTAGCTCTACAATCTGCAGTGTGGTGATCAACTTGTTTATAGTACTTGCAATATGGGAGCCTAGAATTATTAGATTGGCGAGGGGACCGACAGAATTGCCTAGGGGGTAATCGAGGAGCGGACCAACAGTCCCTTGCGAGGTTGTTGATCTTACCACAATGCCAACATGAGGGAGTAGATGGTTGTGGACTATGGCGTTTCGGCAACTTAGGAGGAGAATTTGACTGCAGGCTACTACTATGGGTGCGGTTCTGTGACCAAGAGTTTTGAGAGTTTGTGGGAGGATGCTGAGGGCCTGTTACTACATTCACAGTGTCAGAGAGTGGCAGCAGTTGAGCACTTAGGGGAGCTAGTTTATCAGCGGCATTGTTAATAGCCTCAAACACTACACCAATTTCATCTTTAACTACAAACTTTTGTTGCTCGATGATCGGTTTAGTTTGCTCTGGGGCAAAAATAATTAAAGTCCCAAATGCAATCATTTTAACCATGGCCTGGGGGGTTAGTGTCTTGTCCTCCTCAACCCATGAGGAACTAAGCAGGGCAGTCTCCAAGGCATACAGATACTGAACGAGACGGGTAGTAAATGCATTAAACGATTCACCAGGCTGCATGGTGGCATGGGTAATTTTCTTGACTAACCTATATGGGTCGAGGTCTCCTTTGTTAACAAAGCACCGGCGAAAGAAATTCTTAAATTCTGACCATGGCTGTAATCTAACAATGGCTTTCTCGTCTACCACAAAATGTGCGTCACCTTTGGTTGTGTCAACGGGTGTCCGAGCAATTGCCAAATATTCAGCATCAGTAGGCTCCGGAAAATGGGCCTTGGTTTTCGCCTCAACCTTGCTAAACCAGGACTCTGACAAGCGGGATTCACCAGCAAAAAGTGGAATAGCCATTTCCTGAGTTGACCTCTGGACAGGAGCACAAGCAATGGCTCCACTGGAGGCAGAAGTAGTCGCAACAGTGGAAGGCATTGTCACAGCCGTGCAAGTAATGTTTGAACGCAGATTATAATTATGTGCACCAGGCATCAGAAATAGAATACACAAAAATAAATATTCAAAATAATTATCAAACTTGGCTAATGTAAGGAAATGGCAGAAAAAAATTATGAAATTGGGCTAGGCAACAAATAATTCAAAACAAAGAAAATTGTGAATTAAATTAGCAATCTGGTTTGAAAATGGCTGGAATTAGATGTATATCAATAAATTAAACCAGGCTAAGCACTGGAAATTAAATTATAGAACTGGGAAGTGCAATTGCAATTTTGATAAAAAATTCAACCCAACAAGTGGCAATACAGGAAATATGGATGTTTCACAGACACTTGACAAATGTGTATATATCTGTGGCAACCTGAGGCCACCTGCAGCCACCTGCAGCAACCCGCGGACACCTGCGGACACTTGCAGCCACCTGTGGCCACCTGCCGCCTCCAGTGGCCAAGTACAGGCACCAATGTCCACCTGCGGCCACCTGCAGCCACACGTGGCCACAGGTGGCTACAGGTGACCGCAGATGGCTTTAGGTGGCCACAGGTGGCCGCAGGTGGACTGAAGATGGCTGTAGGAGGATGCACGTGGCCACAGGTGGCTTCAGGTGGCCACAGGTGGCTGCTGGTGGACACAGGTGGCCACAGGTTACCGAAGATAGCTGTAGGTGGCCACAGGTGGCTGCAGGTGGCCAAAGGTGGCCACAGGTGGCTGCAGGTGGCCAAAGGTGGCCACAAGTGGCTGCAGGTGGCCACAGGTGGCCGCAGGTGGCCACAGGTCGCTGCTGGTGGCCACATGTGCCTGCACGTGGCTGCAGGTGGTCGTAGGTGGCTGCAAGTTGTCACAGGTGACCGCAGATGGCTGTAGGTGGCCACAGGTGGCCGCAGGTGGACTGAAGATGGCTGTAGGAGGATGCACGTGGCCACAGGTGGCTTCAGGTGGCCACAGGTGGCTGCTGGTGGACACAGGTGGTGGCTCCAGGTGGACTGCAGGTGGCTGCAGGTGGCCACAGGTGGCCACAGATGGCTGCAGTAGGCCCCAGACGGCTGCAGGTGGTAGCAGGTTGCTGCAGGTGGCCACAAGTTCCTGCACGTGACCACAGAGAAGGATTAAGACAGAGGAGGACAGCTTGAGACTTCAAGAAGACCTGGACAAGCTGCAGGAATGGTCGAACAAATGGCTGTTAGAGTTTAACCCAAGCAAATGTAATGTAATGAAGATAGGGGTTGGAAGCAGGAGACTAGATACAAGGTATCGTTTGGGAGATGAAATACTTCAAGAGTCAGAGAGAGAGAGAAAGACCTGGGGGTTGATATCACGCCAGACCTGTCCCCTGAAGCTCATATCAAGAGGATAACATCAGCAGCATATGCCAGGTTGGCTAACATAAGAACGGCCTTTAGAAACTTGTGTAAGGAATCTTTCAGAACATTACATACCACATATGTCAGACCAATCCTGGAGTATGCGGCTCCAGCATGGAGTCCCTATCTAGTCAAGCATAAGACTAAACTGGAAAAGGTTCAAAGGTTTGCCACCAGACTAGTACCCGAGCTGAGAGGTATGAGCTACGAGGAGCGACTGCAGGAATTAAACCTCACTTCGTTGGAAGACAGAAGAGTTAGGGGGGACATGATCACCACATTCAAGATTCTCAGGGGAATCGACAGGGTTGATAAAGACAGGCTGTTTAACACAAGGGGCACACGCACTAGGGGACACAGGTGGAAACTGAGTGCCCAAATGAGCCACAGAGATATTAGAAAGAACTTTTTTAGTGTCAGAGTGGTTGACAAATGGAATGCATTAGGAAGCGATGTGGTGGAGGCTGACTCCATACACAGTTTCAAGTGTAGATATGATAGAGCCCATTAGGCTCAGAAAACTGTACACCTGTTGATTGACGGTTGAGAGGCGGGACCAAAGAGCCAGCGCTCAACCCCCGCAAGCACAACTAGGTGAGTACAACTAGGTGAGTACAGGTGGATACAGGTGGCCACAGGTGGCTGCAGATGGCCACAGGTGGCCGCAGGTGGCTGCAGATGACCACAGGTGGCTGCAGGTGGCGACAGGTGGCTGCAGGTGGCCACAGGTGGATACAGGAGGCCGCAGGTGGCCACCTGCAGCCACCTGTGGCCACCTGCAACAACCCGCAGCAACATGTGGCCACCTGCAGCCCCCTGCGGCCATCTGCAGCCAGCTGTTGCCACCTGTGGCTACCTGCAGCAACCTGCAGCCACCTGTGGCCACCTGTGGCCACCTGCGGCCACCTGTGGCCACCTGCAGCCACCTGTAGCTACCTGTGGCCACCTGCGCCAACCTGGTGGCCATCTGCGCCCCCATGCAGCCACCTGTGGCTACCTGCAGCCAGCTGTTGCCACCTGTGGCCACATGCAGCCACCTGTGGCCACCTGCGGCCACCTGCAGCCACCTGTGGCCACCTGTGGCCACCTGTAGCCACCTGTGGCCACCTGCGCCAACCTGGTGGCCATCTGCGCCCCCGTGCAGCCACCTGTGGCCACCTGCAGCCAGCTGTTGCTACCTGTGGCCACCTACAGCCACCTGCGGCTACCTGCAGCCCCGTGAGGCCATCGGTGGCCACCTGAAGCCTCCTGTGGCCACCTGCAGCCACCTGTGACCTTCTGCAGCCACTTGTGGCCATGTGCAGGCACCTGTGATCACCTGCGGCCACCTGCAGTCACCTGTGGCCTCCTACAGCCACCTGCAGCCACCTACGGCCACCTGCAGCCCCCTGTGGCCACTTGCAGCCACCTGTGGCCACCTGAAGCCACCGTCAGTCCATACTTTCGGCCACCTGCAGCCCCCTGTGGCCACCTGCAGCCACCTGGAGCCACCTGTGTCCACATACAGCCATCTGCGGTCAACTATGGCCACTTGCAGCCACCTGCAGCCACCTGCGGCCACTTGCACCACCTCGTACCACCTGCAGCCACCTGCAGCCACCTGCAGCCTCCTGTGGCCACCTGCAGCCTCCTGTGGCTACCTGCAGCCACGTGTTGACACGTGCAGGCACCTGTGGCCACCTGCGGCCACCTGTACCCAGCAGCAGTCACCTGTGGCCACCTTCAGCCTCCTGTGGCCACCTGCACCCACCTGTGGGCACCTGCAGCCACTTGTGGCCACGTGCAGCCACCTGCGGCCACCTGCAGCTACCCGCAGCCACCTGCAGCCATCTGTGGCCACCTACAGCCACCTGCAGCCACCTGTGGCCACCTGCGGGCACCTGCAGCCCCTGTGGCCACCTGCGGCACCCTGCAGCCACCTACGGCCACCTGCAGCCACCCGTGGCCACATGCAGCCACCTTTGCCCACCTGTGGCCACCTGCAGTCAGCTGTTACCACCTATGGCCACTTGCAGCCCCCTGTGGCCACCTGCGGCCACTTGCGGTGATCTGCAACCACCTGCGACACCTGCAGCCATCTGTGGCCACCTACAGCCTCCTGTGGCCACGTGCAGGCACCAGTGGCCACCTGTAGCCACCTGTAGCCTACTACGGCAACCTGTTGCCACCTGCACCCACCTGTAGCCACCTGTAGCCTACTACGGCCACCTGTGGCCACCTGCAACCACCTGTTGCCACCTGCGGCCACGTGCAGCCTCATGTGGCCACCTGCAACCACCTGTTGCCACCTGTGGCTACGTGCAGATACTTGTAGCCACCTACAGCCACCTGCAGCAACCCGCGGCCACCTGCAGCCACCTGCCGCCATCTGCAGCCACCTGCATCCACCTGCAGCCACCTGCGGCCTCCTGCAGCCACCTGCAGCCACCTGCAGCTACCTGGCGACCTGCAGCCACCTGCGACCACCTGCGGCCACCTGCAGCAACCTGTGGCCAGCTGCGGCCACCTGCGGCCACCTGCAGCCACCTGCAGCCACCTGCAGCCACCTGCAGCCACCTGCAGCCACCTGCGCCACCTGCAGCCACCTGCGGCATTTTAGTTGGAGTGTTGTGTTTCCTGGATGCTGATTAACAATGTCAAAAAAGAAAAAAAATATTTTGAGAACAATATATTTGATGAGTCCGTGTGTGATGGGATGCGTGGTGAAGTATGAAGTTTAAGATCCGTCTGTACTCTGTAGTGATTAGAAGGAGGGTTGTGGGTGCTGTGGGGGAGGGGGGATGAGTAGGTGGTGGTGTGGGGGGTGGTGGTAGAGGATGGTGGTTATGAGAGGGGTTCATGGGGGGTGGGGGTTGCATTAGGAGGGTACACAAGGTATAAGTTATGGAATATCTCATCTACCTCTCTTTCACACAAGACAATAAATTATTTTGTGGCGAGTCAAGGATGCCACAAGCAGCCAGGGTGTTGCTATCAATTACCCGGCGACTCCCCGTAGTATGTCGATGGGTGGTGGATAGGGGTGGGCGGTTTGTGGGTGAGGGTGGATGGGGGATGGGGGAAGGGATTTTGAGAAAGGTTGCTTGTGGCTGAATATAAACGATCGAAGCTTGAGCACACAAAGAAGAAATAGGAGTAGAGTAAAGATGCAGAATAAGAATGACATAGCATGCAAAGCCAAGGACCAGCCCAAGCTGATCCAGCAGGTGACCAGGCGACGCACCAGGGTGTGGAGCGGGTCACAAGGGGACGAGAAGCACACAACTATAATCATAAGATGTTGAAAGTACTTAATGATATCGTCCTGGACGACTTTATGCTGGAACTGTGTCACATGAATAATGATCCCTAACACAACAACATACTCCTACAGAACACAACAACATACTCCTACAGGACACAACAACATACTCCTACAGGACACAACAACATCCTCCTACAGGACCACAACAACATACCACCACAGGACACAACAACATACCACCACAGGACACAACAACATACCCCCACAGGACACAACAACATACCCCCACAGGTACACAACATACCCCCACCGGACTCAACAACATACCCCTATAGGACACAACAACATACCCCCACAGGACACAACAACATACCCCCACAGGACACAACAACATACCCCCACAGGACACAACAACATACCCCCACAGGACACAACACATACCCCCACAGGACACACAACATACCCCCACAGGACACAACAACATACCCCCACAGGCACAACAACATACCCCCACATGACACAACACATACCCCCACAGGACACAACAACATACCCCCACAGGACACAACAACATACCCCCACATGACACACAACATACCCCCACAGGACACAACATACCCCCACAGGACTCAACACATACCCCCACAGGACACAACAACATACCCCCACAGGACTCAACAACATACCCCCACAGGACTCAACAACATACCCCCACAGGACTCAACAACATACCCCCACAGGACTCAACAACATACCCCCACAGGACTCAACAACATACCCCACATGACTCAACAACATACCCCCACAGGACACAACAACATACCCCCACAGGACACAACAACATACCCCCACAGGACACAACAACATACCCCCACAGGACACAACATACCCCCACAGGACACAACAACATACCCCCGCAGGACTCAACAACATACCCCCACAGGACTCAACAACATACCCTCACAGGACACAACACCACAGGCGGGACAACAGGAGAAGCTGAACAAAAAAAATGTAGGGGAATTTGCTGTGCTAGAAGCCGCGGAGTCTGAGAAGATATCGCCGTGGTTGCTAAAGGAGACAGCGGCAACCCTGGGCATACCCTTCCATAAGCAACTGACCAGCACCATTAACAAGGGCTCCCTGCATGTTGCCAGAGCGGCTGAGCCAAGGCTCACTCCCACAACACTTACAACAGCTCAAGTTTGCTCCCAAACACTAGCATGTCACCAGCAGGTGAAAACTTATCACAATTGGACAAACAAACAGGAAAGAGAAAGTTGGGCACCTTTCTCGTGTGTCAGGGAGTTGTTGACACTTTCCTTGAGCAGTGGTTCACATACCTGGGAAAGTATTACTTACTGTCAGAGAGTACCTATGAGAAAGGAGACAAAAGGTCATAGTGAGAGAGAAGATATCATAATGAAGAGAGGTAATGAGTGGATCAACTCAGGGATCCATACAAAGGACCGACCTGTTTCCAATATAATCTTTAGACCTAATAGGGAAAATGTGCTCCATCATATCAAGGTTTGTTGATGATGTAAAACTAATGAGTAGAATCAGACAACAAAATGTTGATAACAATGCACTACAATGATGGTGCGGTAAATGGCTACTGGAGGTTAACTCAGACAAATGTAAAGCTATGAGAATAGTGACATTAGTGAGGGGACACCTTCACCATGATGAGACGGATTCCGGCGTCGGAAAAAGAGGAAGACTTGGACGTAGACGTTACCTCTCATCTGACGACAGAGCAACACATTACCAGAATAACATCAGTAGCATCTGCAAAATTGTTGAGCCTATAAGAACCACTGTGTACAACCTAGGTGAGATCCGCTTTTGTGTTGCAGCGCCCGTATAAAACAACCACCTGAACACCCACCTGATCAACCACCAGAACAACCACCTGAACAACTACCTGATCAACCACCTGAACACCCACCTGATCAACCACCAGAACAACCACCTGAACAACCGCAGGATATGTTCAAGGCTGTTCGGTTGTACAAGGCTTGTTCAACCGAACAAGGCTGGGTATGTCAGCCCTCCGCCCCGAGGGGGAGAGGGGCCCCACTCCCGTCTCACAGAGGGCCAGGCGCCCCCTCTGTCACCGGCCCTAGACTTCACTTCCTGCGATTATAGGCGCGGGCGCGGAGGGGTCGGGGCGGGTGGGGTCGGGGCGGGTGGGGTCGGGGCGGGTGTTTGGGGGACGGGTGGGGGGGCGGGGTATATACAGCATATATACATTTTCTCCCGTCCTCCGGGGATAGGGTTAGATGTGATAGTCATCATACGGTGTAGTGAGTTATTAAGCACTCAACCACAGACGGTGATTGTAGTGGTTTAAGAATTATTTAGACAAAACAAGTGGGAGTCGATGGCAGGGTGGGTATGGGGGGGTTGGGGTATGGTAGCGGGCTGGTGGGGTGGGGGTATGGTAGTGGGCTTGGGGGGGGGGTATGGTAGTGGGCTTGTGGGGTGGTGGGGGTATGGTAGCGGGCTTGGGGGGTGGGGTATGGTAGTGGGCTTGAGGGGTGGGGGTATGGTAGCGGGCTGGTGGGGGGGGGGGGTGGGTTATGGTAGTGGGCTTGGGGGGTGGGGGTATGGTAGTGGGCTTGGGGGGTTGGGGTATGGTACCGTGACAATGTTGTTCTATGCTGCAGAAGGTGCAGGTTCCATGCCGGTGCTGCATTTCCAGCATTGATCTGACAAATGTGAGTAGATTGCCTTGAATGAGTCCTTATTTAGGTTTATAAATGCTGGTTTAATGTTTGCCAGCGTCTCATATGCTGCCGATGTTACCTTGTTTATGTATGCTTCCTCATTCCTGTAATTACCTTTTCCTTATGTTGTAGACACCTCTTGGTATTATTTCTCCCTTTCCCATCTTCATTACCTTACAAATGTTCGGATTGATTTCCAAAACCCATTTATCTGTCCACTGCTGAAGTGTGTCAAGGTCATTCAAGGTCAAACATTCACACGTAACAGCTCACTCCCTGGTGTAGGTCGTTCACATATATTACTAACTAGCTGTACCCGGCCACGCGTTGCTGTGGCTCAGTAACGCATGCGTGTTTCTCAGCCACAGCAACCCTCCCCTGTCCCCCCATCCTCCCCACCATTCCCCCCTCCCCCATCCCCTTATCCTCCCCCACTCCCCTGTCCCCTTGCCCTCCCCACCATTAACCCCTCCCCGTTCTCTCGTCCTCTTACCATTCCCCACTCCACTGTCCCCATGTCCTCCTCACCATTCTCCATTCCCCTGTCCCCTCGTCCCCACCATCTCTCACTCCCCCATCCCATCGTCCTCCCCACCATTCCCCACTCCCTCGTCCAAAGCATTCCCAAATGATCAGATGTTCCCATCAGAAAAATGGAAGCATCAAATGATCTGATGTTCCCATCATTGAAAAATATATAGAACAGTTAAAAAAACGAGATGAAAAACAATGACAAAAATTAAAAAATAAAATATACTCCTGAAATGAATGGTATGGTACACAACACAGCTCAATTCCAATGCATTATCACACAAAATAATTCAATAAAAAAATAAAATAAATCGAAATTTATGAAAATAAAATTTATCAATGCAATCGGAAACATTGAAATGGAATCATAACATATTTAGTATAGCGTGTGTTGCTATTACCTGCAACAGATGGCGTTGTTTAAAAAAAAAAACATGTTTTTACCTGTCACAGGTGTGGCATCTATATAGTAGGTATATAAAAACATGCGAGTATTTGAATGGAACGTTGTGTCAAAATTTCAAAGCAATTGCTGAAGAACTTTTGGAGATTACAGTGTGTGTTGCTCTTACCTCCAACAGATGGCGCTGTTTTTAAAAAAGAACATGTTTTTCCTGTCACAGGTGAGGCATTTATATAGTAGGTATATAAAAAGATCCACCTATTCAAATGCAACATTGTGTCAAAATTTCAAAGCAATCGATAAAGCGGTTTCGAAGATTTTCCTCACATGAAAAACACATGAAAACACAGTTTAAAAAAAAAAAACTTGTTTTTTTCCCCGTCACAGACGTGACGTGTATATAGTATGTACATAAGAACACGCTTGGATGTGAACGTTGTGTCAAAATTTAAAAGCAATCAGTGAAGAACTTTCGCAGATTAGCGATATTGAACAAACGAACATTTACATTATTATTTATTTAGATAGTAGCAGTCCCAGGACCGCGCCATGTGGGACCCCCACTTTCAACATTCCTCCAGCTCGCAACCTCCTCCTCCTCTGCCTCTTGCTCCTGGTTGTCTGTCGTCCAGGCACTCGAGTACCCAGCTCGGCGGAATCCCTGTGATCCCAGCCTGCTGCTCCATCTGAGAATGAGGAACAGTGTCAAATGCTTTTTGACAATCTAGGAAAATACTGACTACCTAGCAATTTTTTTCCTGTCTTGTTGTAGTGTTAACCCTGTCATAGAACTCAGTCAAGTTTGTAAGGAACAAATTTTCCTTTCTAAATCAATATTGCCCTGGAGGACAGTGTTGTCCTCCCGGGCACTCTCGTTACTCAGTGGGTCCCGATGCTGCCCCCAGTCCCTGCCTCACTACTCTCTCCCGTACCTTACACGGGAGACTTGTCACTGACACTGGCCTCTAATTTAGTACCTTCTGTCTCTCCTCTAGATTTTAATATTAGGACTCTCTCTCCCTCCTCCCTCACCACCTGGTGAGGACATGGGAAGGGGGGGGGGGGAAGACCGGTGAGCATCCCAACCATTTTGACTGGACGGTAGAACGACGGTCTCGCTTTTTGCAGATTGGCGTTCAATTCCCGACCGTCCAAGTGGTTGGGCTCCATTCCTTTCCTCCATTCTATCCTAAATCTGTATCCTCACACCCCTTCCAGGTGCTATATAGACGTCTTATTGATTTCTTCTGATAACTACCTTGCCTTGCCTCTTCCAACAATTCAGGGAGATTTCCTATTTCAAGTGTTTTATTGAACATTTTAGGTTGTAAGTGACAAATGACTTCATCAGTCGCCTTCAACAGCTATGGTAAAATTAAGTCTGATTCCGTTGATTTCATCACATATAATTCCTCCTGATGCTTTTTACCTGTTCTGGCGTGACTAAAATGTCATCCTTTGCTTCTTCCAGCCTCTTATCTCAGATGATAACAGTTCCACATGAATAGTGCTCTCGCGATGAGGAGCCAAATGGTGATGTCTGTCCTACATAACTGTTATGGAGTAACAGTTACTGTTATGATGTAACAGTTACTGTTATGATGTGACAGTTACTGTTATGGAGTAACAGTTACTGTTATGATGTGACAGTTACTGTTATGGAGTAACAGTTACTGTTATGATGTGACAGTTACTGTTATGGAGTAACAGTTACTGTTATGATGTAACAGTTACTGTTATGATCACCGTTCACTCAGCCACTGGGAGCCGGTGGCTGAGCGGACAGATCACTGTACGCGTGATCCTGTGGTCCCGGGATCGATCCCGGGCGCCGGCGAGAAACAACGGGCAGAGTTTCTTTCACCCTGATATCCCTGTTACCTTGCAGTAAATATGTCCCTGGGTGTTAGTCAACTGTCACGGGCTGCTTCCTGGGGGTGGAGGCCTGGTCGAAGACCGGGCCGCGGGGACACTAAAGCCCCGAAATCATCTGAAGATCACCTCAAGAGATGATGAAACACTTACTGTTGTGGAATAATACCTTGATGTTACCTTGAGATGGTTTGGTACTCAACATGACCTTGAGTGGTGGTGGTGTTGGTGTGGACGCTTCCCTTTCACAGTATATACTCTGATGCTGCAAACTTTCTAACAAACGTGACCTAACATGAGTCTACCCTTCCATTTATCTCTCTTTCTCTTTCCTTTTCTTTTTTCTTTCCATTGTCTTCTTTTTAGATTCCTTACTTATTCCTATTACTTTCCCCTTCTTATTCCTATTACTTTCCCCTTCTTACTGGGCGGTTATAATAGGAGCTGCCTCGTAGGGGCCAATAGGCCTTCTGCAGTTATCCTTGTTCTTGTGTTATTATGTTCTTATTCCTATTACTATCGCCTTTATTACACCTTATCTTTCGTACCTTTTGCCTTGCTCTTCATTCTCTAAGATTTCCTTCTCCTCTCCGCTCTCTACCCTATTTATTGCCTCACCTCCTTCATTCATCACAGTCGACTTGAGAATGGTCCAGGACGGACCGAAACGTCGTCGTCTCTTCACTTTCTAGTGGGTGGTTTGGTCAACATGATTTCGGGGCTTAGCGTCCCAACGGCCCGGTCCTTGACCAGGCCTCCTCGTTACGAGACTGGTCAACCAGGCTGTTGGAAGCAGCTGCTCGGAATCTGACGTATGAGTCACAGTCTGGTTGATCAGGTATCCTTTGGAGGTGCTTATCGAGTTCTCTCTTGAACACTGTGAGGGGTCGGCCAGTTATGCCCCTTATGTGTAGCGGAAGCGCGAACAAATCCACGAGGGCCGTGACGAGGATTCGAACCTGCGTCCGAGAGCATCCCAGACGTTGCCTTAATCGACTGAGCTACCATGTCGTAGCTCAGTCGATTAAGGCAACGTCTGGGATGCTCTCAGACGCAGGTTCGAATCCTCGTCACGGCCCTTGTGGATTTGTTCATTTGATGAAGCACGCAATTGTGATTTCTGTGTGCAGTGGAAGCGTGTTGAACAGTCTCGGGCCTCTGATGTTCTCACTCACAGTACCTGTTGCACCTCTGCTCTTCAACGAGGGTATTCTGCACATCCTGACAAGTGAATTAAATTGCACACGACACTACGCACTCGAGTTTATATATTATGTACAACCTAATAGAGAATGTGTGCACAGGCCTCATAGCCTGCAGTAGATTGCGTGCACAGGCCACATAGGTAGCAGTACAGTGCGTGCACTGGCCACATAGCCTGCAGTAGAGTGCATGCACAGGCCACATAGGTAGCAGTACAGTGCGTGCACAGGCCACATAGGCAGCAGGAGAGTGCGTGCACACTCCACATGACAGTAAACTAGCGAATATCTATAGTAGGTCTCTGGAGGAGGTGACTGGGAGGGCTGGAGGAGGGAGAAGGTGTGGGAGTTGGGTTCTTAACAGGTAATTAGGGTTTGTTTGGTCAAGCAAGGTAATCCGCTAACGAGGAGGCGACGCGGGCCGGCCCTCCAGACCCAGGCACCGCGATAAGGTCAGGAGACAGTAAAAACAAGGTGACCAACTACACGACTCCGGACAATGGCGAGGCAGCAGAGTGTCCGGGGCCGTGTGCGGCCAGGCGGACACTCACTCCCCGTCAGGTGGAATGGACACCGGCGGTCAGGAATGTGTCCAATAACAGGGCGAGATGGGCCCCTGATACCCCCCCCCCCTGTCGCTCTGGGCCGCCCATAATAAACTGGGTTCACTTGATCCGCGCGCGTGGGTATCTGTCCGGCCTGTCAGGGGGCCTCCCTGTGAGGGTCTCCTGGCCTGGTGCCTGGTCTCCTGGCCTGGTGCCTGGTCTCCTGGCCTGGGGCCTGGTCTCCTGGCTTGGTGCTTGGTCTCCTGGCCTGGGGCCTGGTCTCCTGGCCTGGGGCCTGGTCTCCTGGCCTGGGGCCTGGTCTCCTGGCCTGGGGCCTGGTCTCCTGGCCTGGGGCCTGGTCTCCTGGCCTGGGGCCTGGTCTCCTGGCCTGGGGCCTGGTCTCCTGTCCTGGTGCCTGGTCTCCTGGCCTGGTGCCTGGTCTCCTGGCCTGGGGCCTGGTCTCCTGGCCTGGGGCCTGGTCTCCTGGCCTGGGGCCTGGTCTCCTGGCCTGGGGCCTGGTCTCCTGGCCTGGGGCCTGGTCTCCTGGCCTGGGCCTGGTCTCCTGGCCTGGGGCCTGGTCTCCTGGCCTGGGGCCTGGTCTCCTGGCCTGGGGCCTGGTCTCCTGGCCTGGGCCTGGTCTCCTGGCCTGGGGCCTGGTCTCCTGGCCTGGGGCCTGGTCTCCTGGCCTGGGGCCTGGTCTCCTGGCCTGGGGCCTGGTCTCCTGGCCTGGGGCTGGTCTCCTGGCCTGGGGCCTGGTCTCCTGGCTTGGTGCTTGGTCTCCTGGCCTGGGGCCTGGTCTCCTGGCCTGGGGCCTGGTCTCCTGGCCTGGGGCCTGGTCTCCTGGCCTGGGGCCTGGTCTCCTG
>WNGS01092210.1:35694589-35711638 GCA_020271785.1 Procambarus virginalis | reverse complement strand
TGCCTGGTGCCTGGTCTCCTGGCCTGGTGCTTGGTTCTCCTGGTGCCTGGTGGCCTGGTCTCCTGGCCTGGTGCCTGGTCTCCTGGCCTGGTCCTGGTATCCTGCCTGGTGCCTGGTCTCCTGGCCTGGTGCCTGGTCTCCTGGCCTGGTGCCTGGTCTCCTGGCCTGGTGCTGGTCTCCTGGCCTGGTGCTTGGTCTCCTGGCCTGGTGCCTGGTCTCCTGGCCTGGTGCCTGGTCTCCTGGCCTGGTGCCTGGTCTCCTGGCCTGGTACCTGGTTCCTGCCTGGTCCTGGTCTCCTGGCCTAGTGCCTGGTCTCCTGGCCTGGTGACTGGTCTCCTGGTCTGGTGACTGGTCTCCTGGCCTGGTCTCCTGGCCTGGTCTCCTAGCCTGGTGCCTGGTCTCCTGGCCTGGTGCTGGTCTCCTGGCCTGGTGCTGGTCTCCTGGCCTGGTGCTTGGTCTCCTGGCTCTGGTCGCCTGGCCTGTGCCTGGTCTCCTAGCCTGGTGCCTGTCTCTTGGCCTGGTGCCTGGTCTCCTCCTGGTGCCTGGTCTCCTGGCCTGGTGCTGGTCTCCTGGTCTGTCCTGGCCTGGCCTGGTCTCCTGGCCTGGTGCCTGTCTCCTGGCCTGGTCTCCTGGCCTGGTGCTGGTCTCCTGGCCTGGTGCCTGGTCTCCTAGCCTGGTGCTGGTCTCCTGGCCTGGTGCCTGGTCTCCTGCCTGGTGCTGGTCTCCTGGCCTGGTGCTTGGTCTCCTGGCCTGGTGCCTGGTCTCTTGGCCTGGTGCCTGGTCTCCTGGCCTGGTGCCTGTTCTCCTGGCCTGGTGCCTGGTCTCCTGGCCTGGTGCCTGGTCTCCTGGCCTGGTGCCTGGTCTCCTGGCCTGGTGCCTGGTCTCCTGGCCTGGTGCCTGGTCTCCTGGCCTGGTGCCTGGTCTCCTGGCCTGGTGCCTGGTCTCCTGGCCTGGTGCCTGGTCTCCTGGCCTGGTGCTTGGTCTCCTGGCCTGGTGCTTGGTCTCCTGGCCTGGTGCTGTGGTCTCCTGGCCTGGTGCCTGGTCTCCTGCCTGGTGCTGGTCTCCTGGCCTGGTGCCTGGTCTCCTGGCCTGGTGCCTGGTCTCCTAACCTGGTGCTGGTCTCCTAACCTGGTGCCTGGTCTCCGAGCCTGGTGCCTGGTCTCCTGGCTGGTGCCTGGTCTCCTGGCCTGGTGCTGGTCTCCTGGCCTGGTGACTGGTCTCCTGGCCTGGTGCTTGGTCTTCTGGCCTGGTGCTTGGTCTCCTGGCCTGGTTCCTGGTCTCCTGGCCTGGTGCCTGGTCTCGGCCTGTGCATGGTCTCCCGCTGTCATGGCGACCCAGCTAGGCCCAAGTCAGATTCACGAAGCAGTTACGCAAGCACTTACGAACGTGTACATCTTTCTCAATCTTTGGCGGCTTTGTTTACAATTATTAAACAGGTAATGAGCTCCGAAGCACCAGGAGGCTGTTTATAACAATAACAACAGTTGATTGGGAAGTTTTCGTGCTTGTAAACTGTTTAATAAATGTAACCAAGCCGTCAAAGATTAGGAAAGATGTACACGTTCGTAAGTGCATGCGTAACTACTTCGTGAATCCGGCCCAGTTTTGTCCCACACGACGCTAAACCTCACAGTGTCTCCAGCAAGGCACAAAGGCTAAGTAATACAAGCAAATAAGATATTATTTGTCGAATTCCGGGAGAAATGGATCCCATCACGAGGGCTGGGTCCGCCTCGACCCTCCCCTCTCCCACCACCCTCCCGCTCCTCCTCCTCCAGCCCGACCCACCCATCCTATTCCCTCCCACCCCTGTCCACCTAACCCCTTTTATGCTTTGTTAATGGACTCTGCGTCTGGTGACAGCTGACTCCCGCGCCGCGCCAACTGCTGGAACGGTAAACCTGCATATTTATTTACGAACCGACGAGCCCCACTATACTGACACCACCCCTACTATACTGACACACCCCCACTATACTGACACACCCCCTACTATACTGACACCACCCCACTATACTGACACCACCCCTACTATACTGACACCATCCCCACTATACTGACCAACCCCCCAATACTGACACCACCCCCTACTATACTGACACTACCCCACTATACTGACACCATCCCACTATACTGACACCACCCCCACTATACTGACACCCACCCCACTATACTGACACCACCCCTCCTATACTGACACTACCCCCACTATACTGACACCACCCCCACTATACTGACACCATCCCATTATACTGACACACCCCTACTATACTGACACCATCCCACTATACTGACACCACCCCTCCTATACTGACACTACCCCCACTATACTGACACCACCCCCACTATACTGACACTATCCCCCACTATACTGACACCACCCCTACTATACTGACACCATCCCCACTATACTGACACCATCCCATTATACTGACACCACCCCCACTATACTGACACTATCCCCCACTATACTGACACCACCCCTACTATACTGACACCATCCCCACTATACTGACACTACCCCCACTATACTGACACCATCCCCACTATACTGACACTATCCCCACTATACTGACACCACCCCTACTATGCTGACACCACCCCCACTATACTGACACTACCCCCACTATACTGACACCATCCCCACTATACTGACACCATCCCCACTATACTGACACCACCCCTACTATACTGACACTACCCCCACTATACTGACACTACCCCACTATACTGACACCACCCCCACTATACTGACACTACCCCACTATACTGACACCACCCCACTATACTGACATACCCCCACTATACTGACACCACCCCACTATACTGACACCATCCCCACTATACTGACACCACCCCACTATGCTGACACCACCCCCTATGCTGACACCACCCCCACTATACTGACCCCACCCCACTATACTGACACCACCCCCACTATACTGACCACCCCCACTATACTGACACCATCCCCACTATACTGACACCACCCCACTATACTGACACCACCCCTCCTATACTGATACCACCCCTACTATACTGACACCACCCTCCTATACTGACACCACCCCACTATACTGACACCACCCCTCCTATACTGATACCACCCCTACTATACTGACACACCCCTCCTATACTGACACCACCCCTCCTATACTGGACCACCCCCTCCTATACTGACACCCACCCCTCCTATACTGACACCACCTCCTCCTATACTGACACCACCCCTCCTATACTGACACCACCACCCTATTATACTGGCACCACCCCCTCTATACTGACACCGTCCCTACTCTACTAACACCACCCCCTCCTATACTGACACCACCACCCTCCTATACTGACCACCCCTCCTATACTGAAACCACCCCCTCCTATACTGACCACCCCCTCCTATACTGGCACCACCCCCTCTATACTGACACCACCTCCTCCTATACTGACACCACCCCCCTCTATACTGACACCTCCTCCTATACTGACACCAGCCCCTCCTATACTGAAACCACCCCCTCTTATACTGACCACCCCCTCCTATACTGACACCACCCCCTCTATACTGACACCACCTCCTCCTATACTGACACCATCCCCTCCTATACTGACACCATCCCCCTCCTATACTGACACCATCCCCTCCTATACTGACACCATCCCCTCCTATACTGACACCATCCCCCTCCTATACTGACACCATCCCCCTCCTATACTGACACCATCCCCTCCTATACTGACACCATCCCCCCCTATACTGACACCATCCCCTCCTATACTGACACCATCCCCCTCCTATACTGACACCATCCCCCTCCTATACTGACACCATCCCCTCCTATACTGACACCATCCCCCTCCTATACTGAGAGGGTTGAGAAAGACAATGTATTTAGCAAGGGTGGAACACGCACAAGGGGACACAGGTGGAAGCTGAGTACCCAAATGAGCCACAGAGACATTAGAAAGAACTTTTTCAGTGTCAGAGTAAATGGAAGTGATGTGGAGGCTGACTCCATACACAGTTTCAAGTGTAGCTATGACAGAGCTTGAGATGCTCAACTTGACAGGTTGAGAGGACCGAGAGGGACTATGTATGGGTTGTGACAACCATAGATCCTGTGAGTGGATGCTTGGTCAGCTTGAGGTAGGGGATGGTTGAGAACTTAACAGAGAACTATGCCTCTTCAACGCAAACAGAACTAACTGCCATTGTTATGGCGTTAAGATTCCTAGAAAGAAACACTGACGGTGCAGTGATCTGCACCAAAACCAAAGTAGCACTATAAAACCTTATTAAAAATCAGGCAGAAAGCCTTGCGATAGTCGCTGAAATTAAGAGAGCTGTGAGAGCACTTACCAATCAGGGAAGAGTCATCAAGTTTCTGTGGATCTCCTCCCATGTTGGAATATGTGGGAATGAACGAGCAGATGTGCTGGCTGCTGAAGGAGACCATATTGAATACTTCATACCCAAGATTCTTCTACAAATTAGAGGTATTGTCAGGCAACATCACCGTGACAAGGTAACTGAGGAAAGGAGGATAGAAGCACAAACCAGTGAATCTATACGATGGTACAACATGGTTGCTGCTGGCAATCCCAATCATTATGGACGAAGAGGAGGAGGACGAGGGAGAGAATCAGTAATAGCGAGAATCCGTCTTGGATACAAATATCCATGGAGATTCGGAATGGAAACAACAGCCGAGCAGCGAAGTTGCAGAATCTGTGGTGAGAGTGACGGACACCGCCTTGACCACTATCTACGTGAATGTGAACACCTGAGAGTCATTAGGAATATGTGTAGAATAATAAACCCCACATTGTTTGAATTAGGAAAACACTATTTGTCAAATATTGATACTGTTCTTAAAAGATTTCCCCATTTTGCACCCGCAAGATAACGTAAATTTCAGGAGTGTACAAATATTAATCTTCTAGTTTGAGAAGCTGTTTACTGGAGACAGTTAAGCTGTGTCTGGGTACAAGCGACAGGATGACCAACCCAGCGGGTTGGCCTCAGCCCTCGGGGTCAGAATCACCACTTAAGGAACTACTAGACCACCGCTACTGTGGTGAAGACAACACAGCTGCCACCACACACTATATTAAGAGTTGAAAGGCAGCCAAGAACCTCGCCAACCACGGCAGCTGCGGTAACAACCACCACAACTATGCTCACCAACCACGGCAGGCTGCGGTAACAACCACCACAACTATGCTCACCAACCACGGCAGGGGGGGGGGTCAAGAGCCCCCAGGAAGGGGTTGTCTCCCCCCCAACAAACTACGCCACCAAATGACCGTATCACACTCTCTGATCCTAACAAGCACACGACCTAACTAGCGTTATTACCTTGTTATCTTGAGGTTATCTTGAGATGATTTCGGGGCTTAGCGTCCCCGCGGCCCGGTCTTCGACCAGGCCTCCTTTTTGCTACCCCCCCCCCCCCAGGAAGCAGCCCGTAGCAGCTGTCTAACTCCCATGTACCTATTTACTGCTAGGTGAAAAGGACCATCAGGGGTGAAAGAAACTCAGCCCATTTGTTTCCGCCTCCGCCGGGGATCGAACCCGGAAACTTAGGACTAGGAATCCCGAGCGTTGTCCACTCAGCTGTCAGGCCCCTGAGCTGTTTTGTGCCGTGTTAGGACATAAACAAGGTTCATGGCAGAGGTCCGGAGGGCCCGCGGCGGTGGCTGGGTGTCGAGTCTGCCAGGACACGTTCCCTGGGGTACTTGGCCTTCCATTATAGAACTTTTGACCCCCGCTGGTTACTGCCTCTCTCCTGATACCCCAACACAAAGGTCCCCCTCACCCTTACCCTCCCACCCCCGTAAACACCCCCTCCCCTCCCCTCTCCCGCTACAAATACCCTTCCTCTTCTCCTTCACCGCCAACCGGAACTCCATCAACTTCCTTCCAGTCAACCCCCACCCCGTAACCCCCACCCCGTCAATCCACCCCTTCAACCTCCTCCCGTCAACCCCCACCCCGTCAACCCCCCCCTCCCCGTCAACCCCCACCCCGTCAATCCCCACCCCTTCAACCTCCTCCCCGTCAACCCCCACCCCGTCAACCCCCACCCCTTCCACCCCCACCCCTTCAACCTCCTCCCCTTCAACCCTCACCCCCCGTCAACCGTTCCCTCCCACATATCCCCCGCTGCCTTCAGCACCCCAACAATCCCCCACCCGCCCCAATAGCACCCACTCGCCCTCCCTCCAGCCCCTAGCACCCCCCCCCCGCCCCACATAAACAAGGGAGTAATGTCAATATCAATTACACGACTCGTGTTAACGGCGCTCCTAACACCATTAAATCCCGGCACATTTCCCACCGCCAGGGGGGCGCCTCCCCCCTCTCTGATCTGGTGTAATCCTTTGGCTTGTGGCACGACGGGGGGGGGGGGGAGGGGGGGGGGAGGGGGGGGGAGGGGAAGTGGCCGGGAGGTTCGCTTGTGGTGGTGACGGGTGACGGGTGGTGGGTGACGGGTGGCGGATGGCGGGTGACGGGTGGTGGTAGCAGTGTGGGTGAGAGAGACACGGAGGACACAGGTACACAAGAGTAAGTGTAGGACACAAACATCTCTGGCAATAGTGTTGATGTCAGTGACGTAGTATGAGGAGTGTAGTATGAGCGCGCCTATACCTTATACATCACTGTGTGTGTGATCTAAGAGAGTGTACTCACCTAGTTGTGCTTGCGGGGGTTGAGCTGTGGCTCTTTGGTCCCGCCTCGCAACTGTCAATCAACAGTTGAACCTGGTGTACAGTTTCCTGAGCCTATTGGGGTCTATCACATCTACACTTGAAACTGTGTATGGAGTCAGCCTCCACCACATCACTTCGTAAAGTATTCCATTTGTTAACTACTCTGACACTGAAATAATTCTTTCTAACGTCTCTGTGGCTCATTTGGGCACTCATTGTCCACCCGAGTCCCCTTGTGCGCGCTAATTAGTACTATGTTTTGCGCCAAAACTTTGAAAAATAATGGTTCCCCCAGCTCTATTGAAATTAAATTGAGATCCATTCTAAACAATTCTGACTGTTCCCTCAATCCGCCGCAAAAAGCTCCTTACAGTGAGTGGTTACCTACCTTGAGGTTACCTTGAGGTGATTCCGGGGCTTAGCGATCCCATGGCCTGGTTGTCGACCAGGCCTCCTGGTTGCTGGACGGGTCAACCTGGCTGTTGGACGCGGCTGCTCGCAGCCTGACGTATGAGTCACAGCCTGGTTGACCAGGTATCCTTTAGAGGTGTTTATCCAGTTCTCTCTTGAACACTGTGAGGGGTCGGCCAGTTATGTCCCTTATGTGTAGCGGGAGCGTGTTGAACAGTCTCGGGCCTCTGATGTTGACAGTTCTCCCTCAGAGTACCTGTTGCACCTCTGCTCTTCAACGGGGGTATTCTGCACATCCTGCCATGTCTTCTGGTCTCATGTGATGTTATTTATGTGTGCAGGTTTGGGACCAGACACTCTAATATTTTCCACGTGTAAATTATTATGTATCTCTCCCGCCTGGGCTCAAGAGAATACAGATCTAGGCTCTTTAGTCGGTCCCAATAGTTTAGATGTTTTACTGAGTGGATTCTAGCAGTAAAGGATCTCTGCACGCTCTCCAGGTCAGCAATTTCTCCAGCTTTGAAAGAGGCTGTCATTGTGCAGCAGTACTCCACTCTAGAGAGCACAAGCGTTTTGAAAGTATCATCATCGGTATAGCATCTCTAGTGTGAAAAGTTATTGTTATCCAACCTGTCATTTTTCTTGCAGTTGTGACGGCTACTTTATTGTGTTCTTTAAAGGTAAGGTCTTCCGACATGAGTACACACAAATGGTTCAGTTGCTGTGCATATAATCTTCTGAAACTGAATGTGTCTCTTAATCCTGATAAAACTGTTCACTATATTCCCCCTTGGAAAGATGTGGAGGTCTCTCTGCATTATAACCCCATCAGTGTAAAACAAATGTATAACACTGAAACTATGAGATGTATAACATTAGAAGCTATTGACAGTTATCTTTAAAATCTCAAACCGATTGAATCCTACGCCTTTACTGGTGGCTCTGTGCAATTAGGCACTGGTAGAACAGGTTGTGCATGTGCAGTACATAAAGGGAATAAAATGATCATGTCTAGTACACAGAGATTGAACAACTGGGCTAGCACGACACAGACCGAGCTATTGGGCATTTATCTAGCCACTGAATACCTTAAGCTCAATGGTGGTGGAGTTATTTTCTGTGACTCTAAAAGTGCTCTGCAGTCCTTAAATAACCCATCACAATGTATGTCTGAAGTAGCTTGTAATATTAAATGGAATGGAATTTTTGCCAATGATAATAAGTATTGTTTGAAATTTGTGTGGATCCCATCCCATGTTGGAGTTGGAAAACATGACTTTGTAGATCGATTGGCCAATGAGGCTTGCAGGAAAGAAAACATTGATTATGACTTTGGTTTATCTAATGCAGTTATTAGAAACATATAAATTACAGAAATTAATTCTGATTTAGAAGAACTAAGAAATGCCTAGAGACCTGAAAGCTACAGTATTAAAAGCTATGACAAGTTTTGTAATAATAGGTATTTGTATGGTCAGCACAGTAACCGGACCAGGCAATGTGATGTAGTCATTGCGTGAATTCGCCTTGGCTATTGACACATCTGGCAGGTTAGTGAGGCTGAGCCATTACCAGAATACTCAGATTGTAAACTCTGTGGTAAACCTTTAATGCATTCACTAGAACACTATATTGTTGAATGTGAAACCGTAAAGGACTTTAGACCTCCTGACCTCTTGTACCACCAACTGTGTAACTATTTTATTGACTCAGGTGTTCTGGACGACATCCTAACAATTTACCCAAAATTTGCTTGTCCATTTTAAAGAATGAAGAACAATTTTTATTTATATTACTTCTAAGCTGCATCACTTATGAACCCATCCCTGCCCTTGTGTGGCAGTGCACAGTAGAAAGTTGTTTTTACATATTCATACATTAAAACATTGAGTGTAACCATGATATATATGTGCTTCAGCCTACAGTTTAGACCTATTGTCTTGTGTATGACCCTCTGTCCTGCGTGACAGTGAATACCAGCATTATCCTCACTTTAGTAAGACTTAATTGAAATCCTCAGATTAGACAAAATTGTAATTAATTTTGTCAATAAAGATGTTAATAATAATGATAGTGCGTGCGCCCCTTGTGTTAAATGGCCTGTCTTTATCTACCCTATCAATTTCTTTGAGAATCTTGAATGTGGTGATCATGTCCCCCCCCTAACTCTTCTGTCTTCCAGCGAAGTGAGGTTTAATTCCCGTAGTCTCTCCTCGTAGCTCATACCTCTCAGCTCGGGTACTAGTCTGGTGGCAAACCTTTGAATCTTTTCCAGTTTAGTCTTATGCTTGACTAGATATGGACTCCATGCTGGGGCTGCATACCCCAGGATTGGTCTGTCATATGTGGTATACAAAGTTCTGAATGATTCCTTACACAAGTTTCTGAATGCCTTTCTTATGTTGGCCAGCCTGGCATATGCCGCTGATGTTATCCTCTTCATATGGGCTGCAGGGGACAGGTCTGGCGTGATGTCAACCCCCAAGTCTTTTTCTCTCTCTAACTCTTGAAGTATTTCATCTCCCAGATGATACCTAGTATCTGGCCTCCTGCTCCCTACCCCTATCTTCATTACATTACATTTGCTTGGGTTAAACTCTAAGAACCATTTGTTCGACCATTCCTTCAGATTGTCTAGGTCTTCTTGAAGCCTCAAGCTGTCCTCCTCTGTCTTAATTCTTCTCATAATTTTGGCATCGTCCACAAACATTGAGATAAATGAGTCTATACCCTGCGGGAGATCATTTACATATATCAGAAACAACACTATCCCGAGTACAGAGCCCTGTGGGACTCCACTGGTGACTTCACGCTAATATGAGGTCTCACCCCTCACTGTAACTCTCTGCTTCCTATTGCTTAGGTACTCCCTTATCCACTGGAGCACCTTACCAGCTACACCTGCCTGTCTCTCCAGCTTATGTACCAGCCTCTTATGCGGCACTCATGAGTGTACTCACCTATTTGTACTCACCTATTTGTGCTTGCGGGGGTAGAGCTTCGGCTCTTTGGTCCCGCCTCTCAACTGTCAATCAACTGGTGTACAGTTCCTGAGCCTACTGGGCTCTATCATATCTACATTTGAAACTGTATATGGAGTCAGCCTCCACCACATCACTGCCTAATGCATTCCATCCGTTAACTACTCTGACACTGAAAAAGTTCCTTCTAACGTCCCTGTGGTTCATGTGGGTACTCAGTTTCCACCTGTGTCCCCTTGTTCGCGTCCCCATAGTGTTGAATAGTTTATCCTTGTTTACCCGGTCGATTCCCCTGAGGATTTTGTAGGTTGTGATCATGTCTCCCCTTACTCTTCTGTCTTCCAGGGTCGTAAGGTGATTTCCCGCAGCCTTTCCTCGTAACTCATGCCTCTTAGTTCTGGGACTAGTCTAGTGGCATACCTCCGGACTTTTTCAAGCTTCGTCTTGTGCTTGACAAGGTACGGGCTCCATGCTGGGGCCGCATACTCCAGGATTAGTCTCACATATGTGGTGTACAAGATTCTGAATGATTCCTTACACAGGTTCCTGAACGCTGTTCTGATGTTAGCCAGCCTCGCATATGCCGCAGACGTAATTCTCTTTATGTGGGCTTCAGGAGACAGGTTTGGTGTGATATCAACTCCTAGATCTTTCTCTCTGTCCGTTTCATTAAGTACTTCATCTCATATTCTGTATCCTGTGTCTGGCTTCCTGTTACCACTGTCTAGTTTCATTACTTTGCATTTACTCGGATTGAACTTGAACATCCATTTGTTGGACCATTCACTCAGTCTGTCTAGGTCATCTTGTAGCCTCCTACTATCATCCTCTGTTTCAATCCTCCTCATAATTTTTGCATCATCGGCAAACATTGAGAGAAACGATTCTATACCCTCTGGGAGATCATTTACATATATATCAGAAACAGTATAGGTCCAAGGACTGACCCCTGCGGGACTCCACTCGTAAAGTCTCGCCAATCTGAGACCTCACCCCTCACACTGACTCGTTGTCTCCTGCTGCTTAGGTACTCCTTTATCCAATGGAGTACCTTCCCTTTCACTCCAGCCTGCATCTCCAGCTTTTTTACTAACCTCTTGTGTGGCACTGTATCAAAGGCTTTCTGACAATCCAAAAATATGCAGTCTGCCCACTCTTCTCTTTCTTGCCTTATTTTTGTTGCCTGGTCGAGTGTGTGTGTGTGTGTGTGTGTGTGTGTGTGTGTGTGTGTGTGTGTGTGTGTGTGTGTGTGTGTGTGTGTGTGAGTGAGTGTGAGTGTGAGTGTGTGTGTGTCTGTCTGTGTGAGTGTGCTCACAACGTCAGTCACACTCCACACAACACTTCAAGTCATCCTTAAGACTCTCCACTGAAGTACATGCTCTGGAGGATGCGCAAAACATCTTCCAACACCACACTCTACTGCGCAGACTCTGCACTCTTCTCATGTGCACTCTACACCCCATCATGTGCACTCCTGTACTCCCACCATCACCCCCACTACTCTCACCCCAACAACGCGTCTAATAATTAGTAACAAACTTGTTGGAAAAAATAGCAAATTATGTAGTTAACAACGTGTCCCTTGACGGGGGGGGGGAGGGGGGAGGGGGGCCACGGGGGACAACTGTCCAATTTGTACAGCACCCCGCTGGGCTCCCCCTTCCCCCCTCCCCCCTCCCCCCTCCAAAGCTCTGAGGCTCGAAATCAATTTTTTTTACGACAGAATTAAGAGGACAAGAGGAGGGAGGACACAGGTGCTCGCCCTGATACATGGATACATCTCCCCCTGATACATGGACACATCTCCCCTTGATATATGGACACATCTCCCCCTGATACATGGACACATCTTGCCATGATACATGGACACATCTCGCCCTGATACATGGACACATCTTGCCACGATACATGGACACATCTCGCCCTGATATATGGACACATCTCCTGATACATGGACACATCTCCCCCTGATATATGGACACATCTTGCCATGATACATGCACACATCTCCCCCTGATACATGGACACATCTTGCCATGATACATGGACACATCTCGCCCTGATACATGGACACATCTCGCCCTGATACATGGACACATCTCGCCCTGATACATGGACACATCTCGCCCTGATACATGGATACATCTCCTGATACATGGACACATCTCCTGATACATGGACACATCTCCTGATACATGGACACATCTCCTGATACATGGACACATCTCCTGATACATGGACACATCTCCTGATACATGGACACATCTCCTGATACATGGACACATCTCCTGATACATGGACACATCTCCTGATACATGGACACATCTCGCCCTGATACATGGACACATCTCGCCCTGACACATGGACACATCTCGCCCTGATACATGGACACATCTCGCCCTGATACATCTCATGTGAGGGAAATCTTCGAAACCTCTTTAACGATTGCTTTGAAATTTTGACACAATGCTGCATTCAAATAGGCGTGTGTTTTTATATACCTACTATATACATGCCTCACCTGTGACAGGAAAAAACATGTATTTTTTTAAAACTTCGCAATCTGTTGAACGCAAGAGCAACACATGCTGTAATCTTCGAAAGTTCTTCACCAATTGCTTTGAAATTTTGACACAACGTTCCATTCGAATACGCGTATGTTTTTACATTCCTACTATATAGCTATCACACCTGTGTCAGGTAAAAACATGCATTTTTTGAAAAACAGCACTATCTGTAATAGTTGTTGCATGTAATAGCAACACACACACACTATACTAAATATGTTATGATTCCATTTCAATGTTTCCGATTGTATTGATAAATTGAATTTTCATAGATTTTGATTTATTTTCATTTTGATTAAATTATTTTGTGTAACATTGCATTGGAATTGAGCTGTGTTGTTTTCCATACCGTTCATTTTGTAAGTATAAGTATAGATGCCACACCTGTGACAGGTAAAACTATGCTTTTCTTAAAAAACAGCACCATAGCATGTAAGAGCAACATACATGCTATACTAAATATATTACAATTTCATTTCAATGTTTTTGATTGAACTGATAAATTGATTTTCATAGTTTGATTTATTTTCATTTTGATTTAATTATTTTGTGTGAATTGCATTGGAATTGAGCTGTGTTGTTTACTATACCATTCATTTCGTGAGTATTGTTTATTTTTTACTTTTTCAGATTTTTCATTTCATTTTTTAACTTTTTCTTACATTTCTGTGATGGGAACATCAGATCACTTGATGTTCCCAATTTTCTGATGGGAACATCAGACAATTTGGGAAGGAATCAGATGAGGGAGTGGGGAATGGTGGAGATGACGAGGGGACGGAAGTGAGAGATGGTGGGCAGGACGAGAGGACAAGGGAGGGGTGTAATGGTGGGGAAGGACGAGGGAACGGGGGGAGTTTGGGATGGTGGGGACGAGGGGATGGGGGAATGGAGAATGGTGGGGAGGACAACGGGACAGGGGAGTGGGGCATGGTGGGAAGGAAGAGGGGATGGTGGAGTGGGGAGGACGAGGGGACGGTCAAGTGGGGAATGGCTGGGAGGTCAAGGAGACAGGTGAGGGAGGAATGGTGGGGAGGAATGGGAGACAGGGAAGGTTGCTGTGGCTCATCAACGCACATGCGTTGAATAGCCACAGCAACGCTTGGCCAGGTACTGCTAGTTATATATACAATGTAAATTT
Organism: Procambarus virginalis; assembly: GCA_020271785.1. Taxonomy (NCBI): domain Eukaryota; kingdom Metazoa; phylum Arthropoda; class Malacostraca; order Decapoda; family Cambaridae; genus Procambarus; species Procambarus virginalis. The sequence goes on along the minus strand of WNGS01092210.1, from coordinate 35,697,824 downwards.
TTTTGTTCAAAATCGCTAATCTCCGAAAGTTTTTCACCGATTGCTTTGAAATATTCACACAACGTTCCATTCACATCCGAGCGGGTTTTTATTTACGTACTATATAGATGTCACGTCTGTGCCGGAAAAAAAATGTCTCTTTTTTTTTTTTAACCGAGTGTTTCATGGGAGGGAAATCCTTGAAACCGCTTTACCGATTGCTATGAAATTTTGACACAATGTTGCATTCGAATAGGCTCATGTTTTTATATACCTACTATATAGATGCCACACCTGTGACAGGTAAAAACATTCTTTTCTAAAGAAACCGTGCCATCTGTTACACATAAGAGCAACACACGCTATACTAAATTTGTTTCAATTTTATTTCAATAATTCCGATGTCGCTGAAAAATTGAATTTTCATAGATTTCGATTAATTTTCATTTTGATTTAAATATTTTGTGTGACATTGTGTTGGAATTGAGCTGTGTTGTTTATCATAATGCTCATTTCTCATTTCGTGAGTATAGTTTATTTTATTATTATTTTTTTTATTTTTCATTTCGCTTTTTTAGCTGTTTTTCTTATATTTCAGTAATGGGAACATCAGATCATTTGGGAATGCATCGGATGAGAGAGTCGGGGATGGTGGGGAGGACGAAGGGTTGAGTGGAGGGGTGGACGAGGGGATAGGGGAGGTAGTAATTGTGGGGAGGACAAGGGGACGGGGGAGTTGAGGATGGTGGAGACGATGGGACAGGGGAATGGAGAGTGGTGGGGAGAACAATGAGAGAGGGGAGTGAGGAATGGTGGGGAAGACGATGGGACGGGGAGGAGAGAATAGTAGGAAGGATGCGGAAATGGTGGAGTGGGAAATGGGAAAGAGGACGAGGGGACGGTGGAGTTGGGGATGGTGGGGAGGACAAAGGGACAGTGGGAGGGTGGGAATGGTGGGGAGGACTGGGAGACAGGGGAAGGTTGCTGTGGCTCAGCAACACACATATGTTGCTGAGCCACAGCAACGTGCAGCCTGGTGATGTTGGTGGTCGTGATGGTGGTGATGTTGGTGGTGGTGATGGTGGTGATGTTGGTGGTGATGTTGGTGATGTTGGTGGTGATGTTGGTGGTGATGCTGGGTGTTGGATGTCGCAAAGCTTGTTTATGGCAACTAATAGTTAAATACTCCTGTAAATAAATGTTAGTTAGGTACACAACCAAGAGTTCTTCAAGAAGATCGTCGAGGACACCAATAATAGTGTGCCGAGCAGTGTTGGATGCACGGGGTCACACATGTGGTGACCTCATTCATCGACTGCATATTGCCAGCACTCAACTCGGCAGGAGATGTCAACAGCAGCATCAACACTGCATGCATCTTCGTCCAAGTGTGACTACACTCCTGCAGCCAGACGATCTTGAGCAGCGGCGCTGCACACACACTTTACAGCTAGCTCGTGGACCAGCAGAGAATATTTATAACTTTATAACAAAACAAAGAAAAGGCCCTAGCTATTGTTAGACTATTATGGGCATGATATAAACTTTGTGAACTTATGGACAGCCAATATCACCCTAGATCACTTAGGTCTCGCTTGTGCAGCTGCCTCTACAGTCTCCTTTCTCGCTCACTTTCTGAGAGTAACTTAGCGTTGTTAGTCGGTGAATTGCCTGAGAATACTCAAATGTCCTCATCTCAGGGTAGCTTAGATTCTATTTCCTCTTCAACCAGCAACAACTCAGTATCAAACATGGCTCACCGCTTAAATGCAATGGGTCGTAACTCGAGCACCGTAACGGCTCTTGCCCAATCTGTTGACATACGCCCGTTTAGTGGACGGGATCCGGCCCTCCTGGAATCTTGGTTCTCTTTTGTAGAAGCTAGAGTAATTGGGCAAGGGTACTGCTGTCACAGATGCAGACTTTATCAGTATGGCGACGTCCACCCTTGACAACAAAACCGGAGATGCATATTTCGTGGCAAAATCATATGACTTAAAGAAACTTGTGAAGTGGGACAACTTTAAAAAATTCTTTCGTTAGAGATGTTCATCAGCTGTCGATCGTGACACATTTGGCATTGCTCACCAAATAGCTAATGCAGTAATGCGCCCTGATGAGACGCAACGCTTTCAGCAGACATTTAGAATGGAATGCTCCTTAGTACTCAAGAAGGATGGTTCTTGGCGTCCCGTCGTTGATTTTAGAAAACTTAACCAGGTGACGATAGCTGATAGATTTCCACTTCCTGTGCTCACTGACTTATTGCAGAATATAGGCCAGAATAAGTTTTTTCTACTTGTGATCTATTGAAGGATTTGGCAAATACCACTTGATCCAGAAAGCCGAGAACTGACAACGTTTTCAAGCTCTAATGACCATTACCAGTACACCCACATGCCTTTGGCTTACGCAGCAGCCTATTACCTTAATGACAAACTGTTCCAACGAATGATAGGTAATACCCTCATGGTTTATTCGATGACCTCATAATCATGTCCAAGGATGTACCAACCCACCTGCAAAGTTTAGAAACGTGTTCTTCAGAAAACTATCTGAAGCTACTCTGAAGATCAAACTTAGGAAATGTGCCTCATGAAAAAATAAGATAAAGTTTCTAGACCATAAGTCACCCCCACAAGGCATCACCACTCTTGACTCAGAGATAGACACTGTGAAGAACTATCCTGACCCTCATAATGTTGAAGCTGTATAAAAGCTCAAAAGATGTATAAGCCGGCCCCAACCACGGCGGTCTCCGGTTGGAGGTCCCTGTGCCCCTCTTCACCACCTTCGAGGTCACCTCGGAACTCACAGTTCCTGCGACGGCGCTGGGACCAATCGTATTTGGTATGCCTTTCCATTGGAGACTTTCAACGCCGTGGAGAGGGGGGCCTGCTGCCTTGTAACAACTTCCCCCCCGAATCAACCTATCCCTGGCTTTGCGCCCTGGTGAGGCACCTCCAGACCGACAACCAGAGCGCACTCCATATCTCCTGAGACTGATGGATGCCTACTACTAGTACTACTACTACTACTATACTATAAAAGCTCATAGGCTAGCAGATTCTACCGCTATTTCATTGCTGGATCAGTGATTGCATCCCTCTCACTACCTCCTTAAGAAAGACGTCCTGTTGGTCTGGACAGTGATCAGGAGAAAATATTTAAACACTTAAAGTGGCTTTAATATCTGGCTCCCATTCTCAAGTTTCCAGACTTCTCCAAACGTTTGTCTTGGTCACCGACGCCGGTA
>WNGS01092210.1:35663302-35675278 GCA_020271785.1 Procambarus virginalis | reverse complement strand
AGAACTGCGCCCCAACAATGGCTGTGGACCAACATGGTAACTCAACAAGGAAGCACTTCCCGGCCCCCGCCTCACCCTTAATTAAGGGCCCCGGGGACCCTTAGACCTGCTGGCAGTAGACCTGCTTAAGGTCAGGTAGGTAAGCCTCAGGTTAGGGCAGGGCGAGGTAGGTTACCTTAGTTGCCATTATGTTTGTTATGTTAGGTTTGGGTCAGATAGAGTAGGGTAGTTTGGGGTAAGTTAGGTTAGATTAAGTTGGGGTAGCGAATGATAGGTTGGGTTTGGGTTCAGGTTAGGGTTAAGATTAAGTTGGGTTAGGTTAGACGAGTAAACGATAGGTTAGGTAACTTTAGGTGAGGTTAGGTGAGGATAGGTGAGGATAGGTAGGTTGTGTAACATGGTCAGATGGTTTGGTTGTGTGTCATAGTAAAGGGAGGGGCCAGGGGGAGGGGAGGGGAGGTGAGGGGAGGGGAAGGGAGGGAAGAGGGAGTAGGGGAGGGGAGGGAAGAGGGAGAGGGGAGGGGAGGGGAGGGGAGGGTAGGGGGAGGAAGAGTATCGGGATGAGCGGCAATTATCAACAGGAGGAAATCATGTAATGTGATTGGTGCTTGTCCTGTAGCGCCGGTGGGGGGGGGGGGAGGGAGGGGAGTGAGGGAGAGGGGGAGTGAGACAGGGTAGTGGGGGTAGTGGAAGGAGTGAGGGAGGGAGGGAGGGGAGGGAGTGAGTGAGGGTGGGAGGGAGGGAGGGAGGGAGTGAGGGGAGGTGAGGGAGTGAGGGAGGAGGGGGAGGGAGTGGAAGGAGGGAGGGATGGCGAAGGGAGTCAGGAGGATGTGAGGAGGGATGGAGCAGGGGAGGGAGGGAACGGATGTGAGGGCATTGGAGGAGGGAGTGAGGAGTGATGGAGGGAGGGACGGCGTGAAGGAGGGGAGGGAGTGAGGACTGGTCTGTTCTGATTGCTTCTTTCTTTCTTCGTTCGTCATTTTTCTTTCTTTCTATTCTTTCTCTCTCATCTTATTCTCTTTCTTATCTCGTCCTTATTTCTATGGTCTTCTTTCTTTCTTTCTTTGGCTATTACTTGCTTTCTTGCGGTCTTATCTTTCTTTCGTTCTTCTTCTGTCTGGGCGTGCTGGACGTGCTTGTGCGTTCGTGCTTGCGTTTCTTTCTTTTGTCGTGTCGGTCTTTCGGGTGAGGTGCTGTTCGTGGAGGGAGGGGATGAGGGAGGAGGAGTGAGGGAGGGAGGGTGACATCATGCGGGCTGGTAATTGGACTATTGTTGGACGCTGGGGTCATCTCCGTCATGGAAGTGATGCCCCCATACCCAGCAGTTTTAATTTAAGGACTTGCCGGAAACGCTATGCGTGCTAGTGGCTTTACAAGAATGTAAAATCAACATCATTTCTATGTTCTCTCTTAACCCCAATGTACCTTCTTGACTATAAATAAATAAATAAATAAAAGAGAGAGCGGGGACTATGGCAGTAGTGCCGGGCCTCAGACACGAGGGCAACAGACACTAAGACGCCAAGAAATGAACACACCGAGACAGGAGGGAGGCTGACACACAGTATGAAAACGACATTGCTACCAAAGTTAAGGATAAACCCAAGCTGTTCTACCTGAATCCCTTGAGAGAATGTCCGCCTGTTTATCTCTCTGTCGGAGGCCAGACGGTGCTTGATAACTCGCATGCGACTTCACCTCGTGTACTCTCATTATTATTGGGATTGTCAGAGGATTGAAGGGTCCCACCCTAGAGCTTCCTTTAAGTAGGACCGGCTCCTATTGCGACAACCAGCGACACTATTGAAACCAGAAATATGGGTTTGATTGTCCATAGCATTAACAATATATAATCCAAATGTTTGCAGTGTTGAATCAACTTCGATGATGTTGATTCAACATTACTTGGGCGTGTTTTGCCCGCTGGGAGGGAGGATGGGAGGGAGGCTGGGAGGGAGGATGGGAGGGAGGCTGGGAGGGAGGATGGGAGGGATACACGCTGAGCAAACAGGAAAGAAGAATGGGAAGGAAGGTGTGAGGGAGAATGTGAAGGTAATCCATCTTCTTGTGTTGTCACACTGTCACAAAAATGATGTACTAAACTGCACCTAACCTAACCTAACCACACCGACCCTAACCTAACCACACCGACCCCCACGCATAGAAAACATGCTACGATTCATAATATAAATAAACTAAGTTTATCGAAAAACGCACACGTGGTTTGTCTGCAGGAAATATTGACAATAATATGGAATGTATTATTCGAGTAGACAGGTTAGGGAGGGAGGGAGGGGGAGTGGAGGGAGGAAGGAAGGGGAGTGGGAGGGAGGAAGGAAGGGGAGTGGGAGGGAGGAAGGAAGGGAGTGGGAGGGAGGAAGGAGGGGGAGTGGGAGGGAGGGGGAGTGGGAGTGGGAGGGAAGAAGGAGGGGGAGTGAGAGGGAGGAAGGAGGGGGGAGTGGGAGGGAGGAAGGAGGGGGGAGTGGGAGGGAGGAAGGAGAGGGAGTGAGTGGATAATACCAGCAGAGTGTTAGAGATAATACTCTGTCAGTATTATCTAGTCTTAGTATGACACCTCCTGCCCTTATCCTGGTCAAGTATAGAGCACGGGGGTAGACATCCCTACATTCATTTGTACTACCTCCAAACATTTTGTTTCACCGTTCATGATATAATTAATTCATTTAATTCCTGTAACCTTTCCTTATTATAATTATGATTCCTCACAGAATAGTTTAAAGTTGGGAGACTTACCACGTCATCTTGTCACCTAACAACTCGTACATTTGTTCACTTGTAGAAGGTTATTCTCTATACTGTACTTGTCTCTAATTCACTCATAATGTTCCGACTCGCCGCATTCTGTCACAAGCCAGAGGATGAAGTTGGCACCCTCATCATCCCCGTCACCAAGGCTGTTGACGCTCGTTGCCGAGTACCATAATACTCCTCCTCATGGAGCCATTAAAACTCATCTCCATAATCTAATTTTAGACTTCCTCGACGACAACGATCGAATCACATCGGCGGTGCATGAACAACATGTAATTACAGACAAGCCCGCCGTGACAGCGTGAAGTTGAAGATCGAACTGGCCAACATTGAACGTGGACGTCAGAAGGAAGCTCTTCAGGTAAAGGAACATGAAGCCGCCCTCCAGAGAGAACAAGCTGCCCTACAGAGAGAACAAGTTGACCATCTCCATCTCCGGGAACAACGAACCGCCCTCGCTCTCCGTGCGGAACAAGATAAAGCTGCAGCTGCTCTAGAGCTCCGCCGTCAAGAGCTTGACCTTGACAGCGCCCACGTCACTCAGCGCCAGGAAGGAGAAGCTAAATTCCCGCTACGTTTCAATGTTTGACACGCCATTAAGTTAATGCCGCCCTTTGTAGAGATGACTGAGGTGGATGCATTCTTTAACCTCATTTGAGGCTCTAGCTACCCAACTCAGCTGGCCTCAGGATCAGTGGTCTATACTTCTCAGATCCCATTTGACAGGTAGAGCTGCCTTGACCCTCAGTTCTCTGGCTACAGAGACTGACTACTGTGTGTTGAAACAGGCAGTACTTGATGTCTACCTTCTATCAGTAGAGAGTTACAGACGTAGATTTAGAGACTACATCAAGTCTACTGCAACTATTTATTTAGAATTCACTCAAAATATGACAAGATATCTAATGAAGTGGCTGGAAGCAGCCCAAATCATCACCTTTGCACATCTCCTCAATCCCATCTTGATGGAAGAATCCCTTCGCAGTGTTCCTATTCCTATTTGACTCTACCTTTTAGACAAAGGAGATACCAACCTTACTAAGTGCAAAGTTGGCTGACACCTACAGCCTAATTCACCGATCGTCATCAGACACACCTGGTGAACCGTCTTGGTCCAGTTCTGCTAAAGTGAGTACTCGTCATGTGAACTACTCACTTTACTGCAGGCACTGTAAAGTGCATGGCAAACCATAGAAAAGTGTACCAATCCTCACTGTAAGTCCAGCAGTGAGACCCAAAAGCCCAAACCACCACCTCCTAAAGCTCATAAGCCTGTAATGAATATTCATGTTCCATCCTCTGACTTTTCTCTCTTCCACAGACACCTATACTCCGGAACTTTCTCTGCCAGTGGTAGAGATACGGAGGGAAGGATACAAGTGAACATCTTGAGGGACACAGCTGCTCTACAGTCGATACTCCTCATAGCAGCTGCACCCAACGTCACCTACACCGGAGAAACTGTCCTCACCACAAACCTCACTGCAAGCTGAGGTCTGCAACTGTCTCCATACACACTTGCAATAGTCCACCTGGATTGTTCGTTCGTTCGTGGTAAAGTCCAAGTCACCATCAGGGAGAAACTTTTCTCCAGAAGGCAGAAGATCAAGAACCCACATATCTCATCCGCAGAGACAAACCACAGGTATATCACTCTTCCACCGAAAATCCTGTTATGAAATACGTTGCAGAGGAGGTCCAACCAACCAACGATTCAGAGGACATCCAGCCAGTCAAGGTGACGATGCGTGCCCAATCCACTCGACCGCAACCGATTTTGAGGGCCTCCCACCGAATCTCAACCTGTTGGAGTGCCATAAGTTGCAGAGAGAAGATCAATCCCTAACATCTTTATTCTTTTAGACCCAGACACAAACAGATACTATCCCTGGGTTTTTCTTGTTTATCTCGGTATGTTTCTGGCTAACGTTCTAGCACTAGCTGAACGTATGGTAACGTTCTCAGTCAGGATTGTATAATAGTATGTCCTTCTCCACCTTCAAGGATCCCTATATTCACAGTGAAACCTACCCTGCTTCTGCTCCCGAATGCAGTGATTCTGGTTCCGTACTCTCCAACTCAGAAATCCTGAAAGATCTTCCTAACTATTTCCAGGATTCCAACAGTGCTCCTCTCACCCACGCCTTCAACCTGCACCGAGAATTGTTCAAAGACATCCCCAGGAGTGTACTGTAGTGCAACTCGACATCAAGCTACTTCCTGACAAGATACCAATTCGTCAACCATACTACCGTATCAGTCCACAGAAGAAAGAAGCTATGTTCGCCGAAGAAGAAAATGCAGAATAGAACCAGTGAAGAGCAGAGGTGCCATAGGCACAATCAGAGAACACTGTATAAACATCAGAGGTCCGCGGTTGTTCAACACCCTCCCAGCAAGCATAAGAAATATTGCCGGAACAACCGTGGACATCTTCAAGAGGAAACTAGATTTATTCCTCCAAGAAGTGCCGGACCAACCGGGCTGTGGTGGGTATGAGGGCCTGCGGGCCGCTCCAAGCAAGAGCCTAGTGGACCAAACTCTCACAAGTCAAGCCTGGCCTGGGGCCGGAGGTTGGGGAGTAGAAGAACTCCCAGAACCCCATCAACCAGGTATCAACCAGGTAACCAGGAAGTGCAGTACCTCCTCGACAACGGGCTGGCCACACCTTGTGAGTCCCCCTTGGGCCTCACCCTGTATACTGGTGCCAAAGCCACATGGCAAGGTAAGACTTTGTACAGACTATCGTAGACTGAATACTCTCATGGTTAAGGACTCGTAACCCCTTTCCGCGAATCGACGATATTCTTGATGTAATAGGTAATGCAAAATCTCTCTCTCAGATCGACCTGTTGAAGGGCTACTACCATATCAGCTTGACGGAGCGTGCAAAGCAAATTTCCGCCTTCAACACTCCCTCTAGCCTATTCAGGTACAAGCGACTTTCTTTTGGACTATGTAATGCCCCGGCTACCTTTCAGAGAGCTATCAACATCGTCATCCAGGGCCTTGAGGACACCTACGACTACTTAGATGACATCGTTGTGGCAACCTCCACCTTGAGCAACTATCTGCTTCAGCTACAACGATTGTTCCGCAAGCTCCACCAGTCTCGTCTCACTTGACTTGAACTTGGGCAAGTCAACATTTTCCAGAGGTAAAGTGTGCTACCTGGGTCATATTATAAGCAGTGGAAGCATAGCACCTCTTGATATCCATCTTCAAGCCATACAGCATTACCCTCAACCAACTACACGGAAGCAGCTCATGCACTTTCTAGGATTAGCATCATATTATCGTCGATTCTGCAGAAACTTCAGTTCAGTGGCTGCACCTCTCATCAACCTGACCAGCCCTAAGAAAAAATATATTTGGACAATTTCTCAATCTATTGCATTCCAGCAAATAAAGACTTTATTATGTAATAAATTATGTATGTCCTTCGTCCTTAATGTCGACGCCAGAAGCACCTGCACTTGGGATGTCTTAACGCAGCAGCGAGGCGAGGAGATCCTTCCAGTCAGCTACTACAGCTACAAGCTAAAACCACATTAGAGGAACTATAGTACAGTTGAGAAGAAGCTACTGGCCATCATCCTCTGCCTGCAACACTACGAACCATATCTCCAAGGTTACCATCCCATCAACATCTTTTCAGATCACAATCCTCTCAGTTCCTGCATCAGGCCGAGTTCTCCAACCAGCGCTTGCTTCGCTTGGCCTTGTACTTGCAGCACCACAGTCTCAACATCTTCTTTATCAAAGGCTCGGACAACGTCCTCGCCGACGCACTCTCCCGAGTCCATGAGGTGGAACGTCCCACTTCACTCGCCACTCTACAGGAGCATCACAGGCGATAGGAACAGGCTTCAGGGAGGAGATGTTACGGTAATTTCCTGCCTAGCAGTAGATCCTACCTGTTCCACGGCCGCATGTTTCCTTTACTGCCTATTCATCAGCGTATCTGCATGCTCCAACATCAAGATTCAACATCAATGACAACAACAATACGTGATCAGTCGTATGGGGGTCTAGACACACCTCCTTCGCCTCCCTCACTTTAGGCGGACATCACTTTAGGCGGACATCACTTTAGGAGGCCATCACTTTAGGAGCCAATCACTTTAGGAGGACATCACTTTAGGAGGAACATTACTTTAGGACATCACTTTAGGGCATCACTTTAGGAGGAAATCACTTTAGGAGGAAATCACTTTAGGAGGACATCACTTTAGGAGGACATCACTTTAGGACATCACTTTAGGAGGACATCACTTTAGGTGGATATCACTTTAGGAGGACATCACTTTAGGAGGACATCACTTTAGGAGGACATCACTTTAGGAGGACATCACTTTAGGAGGAAATCACTTTAGGTGGACATCACTTTAGGTGGACATCACTTTAGGAGGATATCACTTAGGCAAACATCACTTTAGGATGGACATCACTTAGGAGGACATCACTGTAGGCGGACATCACTTTACGCGGACATCACTTTAGGAAGACATCACATTAGGAGGGACATCATTTTAGAACATCACTTTAGGAGGACATCACTTTAGGAGGACATCACTTTAGGCAGGCATCACTTTAGGAGGACTTCACTTTAGGACATCACTTTAGGAGAACATCACTTTAGGAGGACATCACTTTAGGATGGGCATCACTTTAGGAGGACATCACTTTAGGAGGACATCACTTTAAGACATCACTTTACGAGGGGCATCACTTTAGGAGGTCATCACTTTAGGAGGACATCACTTTAGGAGGTCATCACTTTAGGAGGACATCACTTTAGGAGGTCATCACTTTAGGAGGTCATCACTTAGGAGGACATCACTTTAGGCGGTCATCACTTTAGGAGGACATCACTTTAGGAGGGACATCACTTTGAGGACATCACTTTAGGCAGACATCACTTTAGGACATCACTTTAGGAGGAACATCACATTATGAGCGATATCACTTTTGGTGGCGGACATCACTTTAGGCGTCTATATATTTTTGCACTATAGTAACTAAAGATACTATAGTGCAAGAATATATAGATGCTATATTGTTATAGTGTCTATATTACTAAAGTGATAATATCTATAGTTACTGTTGTGACAGTATCTATAATTACTATAGTAATTTTATGTATAGTTACTACAGCGATAATATCTGTTGTTAATATAGAGATAATATATATAATTACCATAGTGACAACATCTATAGATATAGTATTTATAGTTACTATAGTGATAGTATCTATAGTTACTATAGTGATGTAGCGTCACGTTAGGGCCCTTGAGGAACACCGAGGGCCCCTGTAGCGTCACGTTAGGGCCTTGAGGAACCCCGCGGGTCCCTGTAGCGTCACGTTAGGGCACTTGAGGAACCCCGCGGGTCCCTGTAGCGTCACGTTAGGCCCTTGAGGAACACCGAGGGACCCTGTAGCGTCACGTTAGGGCCCTTGAGGAACACCGAGGGTCCCTGTAGCGTCACGTTAGGGCCTTGAGGAACCCCGCGGGCCCTGTAGCGTCACGTTAGGGCCCTTGAGGAACCCCGCGGGACCTGTAGCGTCACGTTAGGGCCCTTGAGGAACCCCGCGGGCCCCTGTAGCGTCATGTTAGGGCCCTTGAGGAACCCCGCGGGACCCTGTAGCGTCACGTTAGGGCACTTGAGGAACACCGAGGGTCCCTGTAGCGTCCCGTTAGGGCCTTGAGGAACCCCGCGGGACCCTGTAGCGTCACGTTAGGGCCCTTGAGGAACACCGAGGGTCCCTGTAGCGTCACGTTAGGGCCTTGAGGAACCCCGCGGGACGTCCGGGACCTGAAAAATCTTTCATATATGTAAAAGTATTAAGGTATGGGAGTGGCTGTGGGAGGCGGCGGCGGCGGCGCCCCTGCAGGAGACGCCGTGTAGTGACGTCCGCCTCGCCGTCGGACACCGCCAGGCGAGGCGGGACCTCGGATCTGGGTCGACCCACAGGGGAGCCCTACAGGAAATTTTACCCGCATTTAGGGGGGCCGCGGCCTCCCGCCATGGTCGGCGGGGGGGCCACAAAGCCGAGTCTATCTGCTGGCCTGCCAAGTTATTCCTGGAAAATATTGTGAGATTGTTTAGCCTGTGCGTGCGTCTGGCAGCGGCGGCTGGCGGCGGCGGCTGGCAGCGGCGGCGGCTGGCGGCGGCGGCTGGCGGCGGCTTAGAGCCCAGATATTGTTATTTTGAACGTGAGAGGTGAAGGCACTCACACACCTGAGGAAGGGGGGGGGGGGAGGGCCCGCTCGTAAATCAAGTGACCTCGCCGCCCCTCCTGAGTGGTCCGCTGAGTGATGACCCATGACCAATCACCGACCATTTTTCTCGTGACGTCACCGGATGAAGATGTCGTCTGCCTCGTTGCCTGTTTCTTCGAGGTTGTCGGCGTCGGCCATCCATCTCGCCCCGCATGCACTCCTCTCCGCATGGAACAATATCTTTATGGAAACGGTCACACTAGAGCGTTCAAGAGTGAAATTCAGCGTGTGATGAGTGTGTGTGTGTGTGGGAGTGGCGTCACTCTTAACACATGCAGCCCGCGCGCGGGGTGGCGGAGTGGCCCTTGACGCCGGCACGAGAGCAGGAAATATTCACTGATTTATTGGCAACAGTGATCACTATGGCAGCTGGTGCAGCTTCTCACCACCTGGCAGCTGGTGCAGCTTCTCACCACCTTCTGGCAGCTGGTGCAGCTTCTCACTACCTTCTGGCAGCTGGTGCAGCTTCTCACCACCTTCTGGCAGCTGGTGATTGGGAATCAAGGAATCCCTCTGGTGGGGAAGAAACGTGGGGAACAAAATTAGTTCAAGTTATAGAAAAAGAATTTCCTACCACAACTTGTGAAGGAAAACACAAGGGGAAGAGGAAGGGATACACCGAGCCTATTAGACCTGACTATCACCCAGAATGAGCACGACATTACGAATATAGAACATGAAATACCACTAGAAGCCCGTGACCATTGTGTCCTGGTCTTTGACTATATGTTGAGCTTAAAACTGTGACCCCGGGACAAGAGGTCTGGGAAATTAGAGTTGACTACAGGATGGGAATTACAGAAGAACTAAGAGAAAAAAAGTGCCCGATATGATGGACTTAGTCATAAAATTGCAAGGAGGCCGAGGAGAGTTTTATACCAATAGTAAGGGAAAAATGTAAGAGGGAATATAATAACCCATGGTTTAGTAGACAGTGTCAAGAAGCAAAAATGAGAAAGCAGGAGAGTGGAGGAAATACAGAAGACAAAGGACAGAGGACAATAAGATTAGATGAAACAGCTAGGAATGAATACATTAATATAAGGAGAGTATCGGAAAGAAATTATGAAAACGATATTGCAATAAAAGCAAAAAAGCAACCAAAATTACTACATAGTCATATAAGAGGGAAAATGTCGGTGAATGACCAAATGCCAAGACTAAGGAAAACAGAAGGCTCATATACAGAAAATGACAAGGAAATGTGCGAGGTACTGAATGCCAGTTTCCATGGAGTGTTTACAATCGAGCCTGAGCAGCTCCCATTGTTAGATGAGGAGATGACCCAAGATGAGAGACTAACAGATATAGAGGTGACACCAGAGAAGGTAATGAAACAGTTGACAACACTGGATGCAACTAAAGCGGTTGGACCAGACAAAGTATCACCGTGGATACTAAAAGAATCAGCGCAGGCCCTCAGTGTGCCTCTGGCAAGGATCTATAATGAGTCACTTACGAAGGGAGAGTTGCCCAATTGCTGGAAAAAGGCAAATGTGGTACCACTTTACTACAGACCAGACGTACAACTGACAAGTGCTTGAAGGAATAATCAGGTTAAGACTGGTTACAGAACTTTAAGTATGTAAACAAACACCAACATGGGTTTAGAGAAGGGAAATCATGACTAACAAAATCAAACCTTCTGGAATTCTATGTTAAAGTAACAAGAATAAGACAGGACAGAGAAGGTTGGGCAGACTGCATATTTCTAGACTGCCAAAAAGCCTTTGATTCAGTACCGCACGTGTGACTGCTATTCAAACTTGAGAGGCAGGCGGGAGTAAAAGGAATGCCTCTAGCATGGGTGAGGAACTACCTGATAGGAAGGAGCCAGAGAGTATAACAGTCAGGGGCGAGAAGTTAGACTGGCGAACAGTAACGAGTGGAGTACCTCAAGGATCGGTGCTGGGACCAATTCTATTTCTAATATACGTGAACAACATGTCTACAGGAGTCGAGTCCTATATGTCGATGTTCGTGGATGATGCGAAATTAATGAGACGAGTTGTGATAGATGAGAATTGTAGGATTCTCAAAAAGGACTTGAACAAGCTGCAGAGATGGTCAGGGAAATGGCTATTGGAGTTCAACACGCTTAAGTGTAAAGTTATGAAAATGGGACAAGGTGACATGAGACCAAAAGGACAGTACACAATGAAGGGAAACTATCTTCCTGTGACGATTCGAGAAAGGGACCTGGGAGTGGACGTAACACCAAATCTAACTCCAGAGGCACATATAAATTGGATAATGACAGCAGCATACTCTATGCTAGCAAAAGCTAGAACGTATTTAAAAACCTAAACAAGGAGGCATTCAAGAGTGCTTTACACTGCCTACGTGAGACCAGTCTCAGAGTATGCAGCCCCGTCATGGAGAAGGTTCAGAAATTAGCGACGAGGCTGGTCCCAGAGTTGTGAGGGATGGGACATGAAGCGCGCCTGAAGGAACTGAACCTGACGACGTTAGAAAAAGGAGGGAGCGGGAAAATATGATAGCAGGGTAGTGAGCGGGTGGTGTGGCGGAGTAGTGGGCGGGGTGGGTGGTGGGCGGGTGTTGGGCGTGGAGGGTGGTGAGCGGAGTGGGTGGCGGGCGTGGAGGGTGGTGAGCGGAGTGGATGGCGGGCGGGGTGGGTAGCGGGCGGGGTGGTGTGGTGGGCGGGCGTGTGAGAGGCATACCTCGCAAAGGGAGAAGGGAGGGAGAGGGGGGCAGGGCAGTCATTATAGGGTAGCTGGCCCAGTTGGACTAACAAGCAGCTTACACCTGACACCACTCACCTTACACCTGGAGGGGCGGGGAGTGTAGGGGCGGGGAGTGTAGGGGCGGGGAGTGTTGGGGCGGGGAGTGTTGGGGCGGGGAGTGTAGGGGCGGGGAGTGTAGGGGCGGGGAGTGTAGGGGCGTCTTCCACTACAGGCTG
>WNGS01092210.1:35640294-35654462 GCA_020271785.1 Procambarus virginalis | reverse complement strand
CACACTTGGCCTGCCTCATGCCACACAAACACACACACACACTTGGCCTGCCTCATGCCACACAAACACACACACACACTTGGCCTGCCTCATGTCACACAAAACACACACACACACTTGGCCTGCCTCATGCCACACAAACACACACACACACTTGGCCTGCCTCATGCCACAACAAAACAAAACACACACACACTTGGCCTGCCTCATGCCACACAAACACACACACACACACTTGGCCTGCCTCATGTCACACAAACACCACACACACACTTGGCCTGCCTCATGCAACACAACCAACACACACATTGGCCTGCCTCATGCCACACAAACAAACACACACACTTGGCCTGCCTCATGCCACACAAACAAACACACACACTTGGCCTGCCTCATGCCACACAAACACCAACACACACTTGGCCTGCCTCATGCCACACAAACACACACACACACTTGGCCTGCCTCATGCCACACAAACAAACACACACACTTGGCCTGCCTCATGCCACACAAACACACACACACACACTTGGCCTGCCTCATGCCACACAAACACACACACACACTTGGCCTGCCTCATGCCACACAAACAAACACACACACTTGGCCTGCCTCATGCCACACAAACACACACACACACACACTTGGCCTGCCTCATGCCACACAAACAAACACACACACACACTTGGCCTGCCTCATGCCACACAAACACACACACACACTTGGCCTGCCTCATGCCACACAAACAAACACACACACTTGGCCTGCCTCATGCCACACAAACACACACACACACTTGGCCTGCCTCATGCCACACAAACAAACACACACACACTTGGCCTGCCTCATGCCACACAAACAAACACACACACTTGGCCTGCCTCATGCCACACAAACACACACACACACACACTTGGCCTGCCTCATGCCACACAAACAAAACACACACACACTTGGCCTGCCTCATGCCACACAAACACACACACACACTTGGCCTGCCTCATGCCACACAAACAAACACACACACACACTTGGCCTGCCTCATGCCACACAAACACACACACACACTTGGCCTGCCTCATGCCACACAAACACACACACACACTTGGCCTGCCTCATGCCACACAAACAAACACACACACACACTTGGCCTGCCTCATGCCACACAAACAAACACACACACTTGGCCTGCCTCATGCCACACAAACACACACACACACACACTTGGCCTGCCTCATGCCACACAAACACACACACACACTTGGCCTGCCTCATGTCACTCTTGTAAACTCTTACATTCCAACTTGTCTTTGTTTACCCTTGAATTGCTTTATCCAGGTGAGAGGCTCTATTGTAGTTAGAGCCGGATTTCTTCCCCCAGGACGGCGTTGGAGGCAGGGCGCCCCCAGGTGAGAGGGGGGCACTGGATAGGATGAACTGCCTCCTCCAGCAGGTCAATTACCATGACAAAGCCTGGCTGCGCCCCCCGGCTGCGCGGGGACACGCCGCCAAGGGCCTCACTCCTCTACTGTCGCCTCTCAATTAACTGGTGTATGCTGAATGTCAGTCACTTCTGGCGCTGATGTCGTCTGGTAGTCAGGAGTGACTGACACTCAGACGAGGTCAGCTCCAGCAGGAGTGACTGACACTCACAGGAGGTCAGCTCCAGCAGGAGTGACTGACACTCACACGACAAAGACGTTCACTAATCCATTTCCGACTTTGTTGTTCCGACTTTGTGTTCCGACTTTCACCCTCATGCCACCAAGACGCTACCTGGCGAACAAGACCGTGTTTGCCAGGCATATCAGCACATGGATCGCCGACGACGACGACATCCTCTCCCGTATCAACGATTAGAACCTCACGCTGACAGCGGTCAAGACCATCTCCAACGCCGAAGTCAACTGCAGACCAGCACTGAAGGGGACCTTCACCACGGTCATTGCAGCAACTCACACCATGGTCTACGGACTTAGGTGCGCAGAAATCACTATACCACCCATCCAAGTGACCAAAGAACGCTTCACGAAGCTCCGGCAGTGCTTCAAGTGCTACTAGTACCCCTCTACACCAGGAAGTGCACCAAGCGAGCCCAGAGATGAAACCTCTGCGCCCAGGAGCACCACTAAACGTACTACACATCCTCCCACCGACGTTGCCTGCTCTGCAATGACCCACACTCTGCAGTCTCACCTAAATGTCTCCTCCGGCAGGAGGAAACCCAAAAGATGACAACTACCGCTTTCTCCACCACCATACCTCGACCAGCAAACCCGCTCACGTTCGAATTCCCGGTCTTACCCTGGAACACACATTTGATTCTCTCACCACGGCCATATACCACCATCACCCCACACCATCACCACCACACATAATCACCACACACCACAGAGCATCACTACCACATACCACCACCACTTCCACCTGTGGACGCCACACCCAGCCGACCACACCACCAGAGCTTATTCTTAGGAAGAGAAAGGAAAAGGAAAGCAAGAAAACAGAAAAGAATGAACAGGAACTGAGACAATGAGAGGCAACCGAGTAAAAATCAGCCCCCTTGTGGGGGGGGGGGGCAAGCTATGATAAACAAAATGAACTAGCCAATCTCTTGTTCTCTCTCAAAGTACGATTTTATAAACTAATATCCACAAAGAACTCCTCATTCATAGCACTATGCTACAGGATGAAGATGTTGACACAGTCATCAAGGGAGAAAATATCCGTAAATTGAAGGCTAACCGTTTTCAGGTCATTATTCCCACAGAGCTGTAGGCCAGGAAGACAAAAGTCCTGAAGAGACTTGATGCAGCACTTACTGACCAGTCCCCTGAAAATATTAAACACGACATAGAACGAAAAAATGAATGGGCCAAGGTAGAAGTAATCCTCATGGTCATGATTGTCAACCATGATGAAAGTAAGATTCAAAGAAATCTCCATGGAACAAAAAGCCCTCAGCCAAGGTATCCATTGCCACTACCACCACCTGAGCACAGACAACTACAACCTTGAACAAGAAGAATACTATAACATAACCACATGTTGGACATGCTATAAATACGACCACACAGCCGCAGATTGCCAACAAAGGGATGTCAAACTATGTTCTGAATGTGGGCGGCTGGGACACATATTCAGAAATTGCACAAATAAAACAAACCCCAAATGTCTCAATTGTGAGGGTCCCCACCGCACGCTGGCATCAATCTGTTCCACTAGGAAGAATATCCTAAAACAAAAAAAGGCCAAAGTCACAGCAAAAAAGACAGCAATGGTCATTAGTAAAATTGCAGGTATAACTACCACCAATGCTTGGTCAAATAAGGTATCACACAATCCAGCAAACACTACCTCACAGGTAACTAGCAACCCACCAACAAAGATCTTGAGCAATATGATCTATGCCCACTTAGAAAACTTAGCAAGTCCAGGGTCATTTGGATCTGTGGTTAAGGGAACGTCCAGGAGGAATGGTCTCCCAGAAATGGACTTCCCAGACAATCCTTCCTCCCTTAACATCATAAAAGCCCTGGTGGACAGCAATATTATCAGCACTCCCACAACTGTGACTAACCCCCAACAAGTGCCAGCACCCACGACTGCAGAAACCGCCAATGAGTCAGAGGAAGATGAAACAACACAAGCAACCACCACTAATGACCTGCGAAGGGGCCTTCAAACATACAAGCACCACAGGAGACACAGGATCAGGGACATACAATGGGCATCACTGCTTACCACACACCCACAGACAATGCTGCACACTCAGACACAGACACACAAGACTCAGTAAATATCCCCAACAAAATCGAATTCTTCTCAAGAAACGCAACCCACACGGTTACCCGCGAGATCCTCCAAGATCGTATACAAAATCACCACATAAAATTTCAACACAACATTACCAAGGTCGATACGATTGAGGTCTACAGCTATATAATGTCGCATTCTTTCACCCAAACCCCCATTACCATTTAGCAGATAAGCCGCAGTCAGTTTAACGCAATGCGCAACGGATACCCACCGATCCTAAACGATCCACGATGTGGAAGAGACCCATCAGTTTCAACATAGCCATCCAGTAATTAACAATAATCCAACACAATGTTCTAAGCTGGACTCCGCACAGAGCATTGCAACTCAGCAACTTGTACAGAGAAATACCCAGATATAATACTCATTAACAACCATGGGAAAAAGGGAAGTGTGAAGATAAAGATCTTCAATTACAAAACTTACCAGGCCAACGATGGAGCAGCAATTGCTGTAAAAAGAAATATTTCACACAAAATTCTAGATAACTTTCAAGAAAACTTCCTTGGCAATTGAACTCCAAACTACAAAAGGTATAATCTTCATAGGAACATGCTACCAACCACCAAGACGTCCTTACCTTCCCCTTGCCGACATCATGAAACTTACCAGAAGGAACAGACCTGCCTACTTTCTGGGTGACCTGAACGCCAAGCACAGAACCTTGGGACACGGAAGGAACAACCAGGCAGGAGAAGCCATCCACAATATGATAAGGAACGGAAATCTAACCCACCTGGGAGCCGGTCGGCCGAGCGGACAGCACGCTGGGCTTGTGATCCTGTGGTCCCGGGTTCGATCCCGGGCCCCAGCGAGAAACAATGGGCAGAGTTTCTTTCACCCTATGCCCCTGTTACCTAGCAGTAAAATAGGTACCTGGGTGTCAGTCAGCTGTCACGAGCTGCTTCCTGGGGGTGGAGGCCTGGTCGAGGACCGGGCCGCGGGGTCACTAAAAGCCCCGAAATCATCTCAAGATAACCTCAAGATAACCTGGGCCCAGACTTCCCAACTTATGTCAGACAAGGACACAGTGGTAAACCAGACATAATACTGTCAAACAACCACCACTTCCTAAACACCCGCATAGTAAGGGGCCCTGTGAGCACAAGCGACCACCTACCAATAATAATGACGCTGTCAACTAACCCCATTCAGAAACTCTCACCACCAACACTTCAATACACTAAAACTGACTGGGAAGCGTTCAAGAGCAGTGCACAGGAAATCAGTGTCACAGACTTTAATGGAAAGGAAACATCATGCATAAACACAGAGTTAAATACATGGATGAGCACCATAGAAAAATGCATGAATGATCACATTCCCGTAGCTCACCATATAACGCTCCCACACCCCCCAGCCACTGAGGCGCTCAGGACACTGCAAACCAGATATAACAATCTTCTACAACTCATAACAAACAGTCGGTGGACGGACGAGCGCAAAAGACTACAAAGGGAACTACAAGATGAGCTGCAGGACCTATGCAAGACAGAGTACACCAAAAAATGGGATGTACCTAATAAGCAAAATCCAAGTCGACTACAGAAACCCAGGAAAGTTCTGGAAAAAAGTAAAAACCCTGATGGGAAGCTCTTCTGAGGAAACACCCTACATCATAGACGCCTCAGGAAATAAACTCTATGAGGAGAGAGAACAAGAACAGGAAATCAGGAAGTTCTGGAAGAAAATATTCAGGATAAACCTGGAAGAACATTTAAACTTCTAGTGAAGTACATGGAAGAGGAAGGGAAGTATAACACCAGGCAGCATGGGTTGGAAACCGCAGAGGGGCCCATACAGCTATAGCCCTGATCTACGAGCATATAGCCAACGCGGTGTCGAAAAAAGATCAGTATAATATAGTGCTTAGAGACGTCTCTAAAGCCTTCGACAAAGTGTGGCACACAGGCCTAAAATATAAGATATCTGATCTAGGACTTCCTGAGAGATTTACTGCTACTCTCTGCAGCTTTATAGACAACAGAACCAAAGGGTATAATTCACGTGGTAGGACGTGAACTGCTAGGCTTAATATCGGCAGCTACTTGGGTGACGTAATAGAACTGAAAAGTGGAGTACCACAAGGAAGCTGCCTCTCCCCCACTCTATTCAACATATATACAGCTGACCTACCCCAACCCCAACATGGAGAATACATCACATACGCTGACGATGTCACCCAAATAATATGCCAACCTGGACCATCAAAGCCGCTACTAGCCGACAAGACCAAGGCAGCAATTAAACTCATAAACAACTATGAGAAACAATGGAAAATCAGCACCAACAAACGAAAGTTTCAGATAACACACAATGCGAAAAGAAACCCGGACCCCATCATCCTTGACAACCATCCGATCCAATATGCGGAGGTGGGCAGAATACTGCGACTCATGATCAATAGAACAGAGATACAAATTCACGTAAGAGGAGATTCCGAAGCCTCGGTACGAACATTCAGACACACCAATATAAGGCTCTAGTTCGGCCGCATCTAGAGTATCCCCCAGTAATAATTATCACAAAAACACTGATCCAAGTATGCAGAATAACCACATGTGAAAAATAGAAAATGCTTAACGCGTTTTCGGCTAATTCGCCTTCATCATAGCAAAGTAGAATGAAGATTCATTCATTCTACTTTGATCTTCTTTGAAGATCTTCATTCTACTTTGCTCTGATGAAGGCGAATTAGCCGAAAACGCGTTAAGCATTTTCTATTTTTCACATGTGGTTATTCTGCATATATATATATATATATATATATATATATATATATATATATATATATATATATATATTATATATGTGTACAGGTATGTATAAATAATAATAATAATAATCAATAGCTTTAAAACAGAAGAGAGGACGGGGACGGAAGGTGTCACGTAAGATTTGTTAGTAATCTGAGAGTTCTTTTCTATCTGGAGACGAGATTCTGAGCGCTGAAGATGTCGGCGGCTATGATGGACCGTGGCGGACCATGACGGACCGTTACGGACTATGACGGGCCGTTACGGACCGTGATGAACCGTGGCGGACCGTGACGGACCGTCACAGACTGTGAAGGACCGTGACGGACCGTGACGGACCTTGACGGACCGTGACGGAGCGTGCCGAGAGACGCCCCCAGCACTGGCCGCGCTAATGTAGCTGCCGCACACTGAGGTAAACTGTCGCCACCACCTCTGGCGCCACTGACGCCTGCTGCCACACACGCTGACGAGGTGCTGACAGCAGCAGGTGTGGCTGACGACGCCGGCGAGGCGAAGGTGCCACAGGTGACGACGTGGGGAAGCACTCACCTGCCGCTGACTACAGGCACGTGAGCTCTAGCTCCTGGTGCCCCGCCCACCGGCCTCCTTGTTCCTGCTGTGTATAGTGTCGTTCCAAGGCTCGAACTCTGTCTTGCCCTCGCTCGAACTCAATTTAAAGAGGCTGTCCTTGTCCACCTTATCTATTATATCTTTATATCTTGTATGTTGTGATCATGTCGCTTCTCTTTCTTCTGTTCTTTAGTTCCCTTAACATATCGTCGAGCTGAGCCCGCTTATCTCCGGCCATTAATATAGTCGCAAAACTCGGTTCTTTTTCAATTTCAATTTTTGGCTTTACAAGGCACGGACTCCAAGCCGGTGCTGCATATTCCAGTGCTGGTCTAACAACAGCTGCGTTGATCACCTTGATAGAGTCCTGGTTTAGGTTATAAGCAATGTTGTAATGTTGGCAGCGTGCCACACCTGCCCACGTGACCCCGCCGGTGTGGCGCCTGTGTCAGTGTTGGAGTATATCCACACCTGAAGCTCTCTCACATTCCTGTAGTTGCCATTCCCTTATTGTGTAGATATTTGATGGTCTCCTTCCTTACTTTTCCATCTTCATTATCTTACACTTCTTGCGGTTGAACTCCGGTAACCACTTGTGTGACCACTCCGAGACTTGGTCAAGACCTTCCTGTAACGTCCTGCTGTCCTCTGTGTCTTGTAAGCTCCTCTGCTTACTCTACTACCTCAAGCAATGGTTACAACATTGAAAAACTGCAAACTAAGCCTCTTGTACAAGTAATACCTGAGGAGGGAACTCTGTACCCGACGTGTAGATGGTCGGATCACTGAGTTCAATGCTTCAGTTGGTATGAAGATGCTTAGGCTAAGCCATCTCAAGCCCTGCAATAACGTCCTCACTGCTATAGCTTCTTCTTCGAAGGTCAGCATCCCTCAGAATAGCGTACTATAACAACCTCTAACTCAGAATGCAGCAAATTCATAATCTCTACGAAGAGAGACAACAACAGCACTTTACTGCCCCTTGGAAGATCACGGTATTCCAAGTGACTATAAGATGGTCAAAGAACCACTCATGCTTCGACTTGAAGGAAAGCACAAAGTCTTCAACCAGACTCATGTCACTTGTCCCAGAGCGCTCCCTCTCTCTCTCTACTCTGATGGTTGCTGCACCTCTCCACTGGTGCCGCTGCAAGTGCAATTGTTCCGAGTACACTTGTTCCGAGTACACTTGTTCTGAGTGCACTTGTTCTGAGTGGCGAGTTCATGAATTCAGACATATTCCTCAGAGAGAATTATCCATCATTGTCGTTGCACTCAATCGAGTGCATGTATCCCAAGGTGATTCATTAATTTGAAGTGCTTGAGTGCGTTCAACCCTTCAAGATATACCTGCACTGGGCAGAGATAAGACAAGACATAGATATAATGAAATAACCACAGATTATTTCATTATAAACATGGCACAGATGGAATCATGGTGTCTCCTATTTCTTCATAGTCATAAAAATCAAAGCTAAAAACCAAACTCAAATATTTCTAGGCCTAATAAAGGACGTATATGTATGCTATAAGACCTCTGATTCTTTCGTTATAGGAGGATGGTCTCTCAGAAGGACCGAGTTAGGGACCCCCTTGGGTTGAGGAGGAGCAGGCTGAGGGCCGCGATAGACAGAGGCAGTCACATCTAGACAGTGTCCCACCTATCATCATACCACTATACAGAAACATTCTCACATATACGGCCCACCCAGCAAGGTTTAAGTTCCTCTTTGTACTTTCCCAGTTCTTTATTAACCTCGTCTATGTTAGTTGTCAATAAAGTTTCTCTTTATGTATCCTTGCCTAACTCTGTTACCCCTCAGGGTTACAGTTGTTCACCAACTGTACGCTGGACGCAGTTGTTCAATTGTACACAGGACGCAGTTGTTCACCAATTGTACGCAGGACGCAGGTGTTCACCAATTGTACGCAGGACGCAGGTGTTCACCACAGTACGCAGGACGCAGTTGTTCACCAACTGTACGCAGGACGCAGGTGTTCACTAACTGTACGCAGGACGCAGTTGTTCACCAACAGTACGCAGGACGCAGTTGTTTACCAACTGTACGCAGGACGCAGGTGTTCACCAACTGTACGCAGGACGCAGGTGTTCACCAACAGTACGCAGGACGCAGGTGTTCACCAACAGTACGCAGGACGCAGGTGTTCACCAACAGTACGCAGGACGCAGGTGTTCACCAACTGTACGCAGGACGCAGGTGTTCACCATACTCATGAGTCTATTTTCTTGTTAATTTCGTCAGATTAACCACTCTTCACTTTCCTTCACTACTTCCATGATCTGTTCCTTCTGTCTCTTTACCTTGTCCGTTAAGGCGGTAATTTTCTTAACTTGTTGGAGAACATTCCCTTTTAAAGTCCGAAGCTCGCAGCTGAGAGCTCCATTTTCTTCTTCTAATTCAAGTACTTTTTTACTTCATACTTCTTTCTCTGACACTTGAAGTATTTTATCTCCCAAATGATGCCTTGTATCTGGTCTCCTGCTTCCTACACTTATCTTCATTACATTACATTTGCTTGGGTTAAACTCTAACAGCCATTTGTTCGACCATTCCTGCAGCTTGTCCAGGTCTTCTTGAAGCCTCAAGCTGTCCTCCTCTGTCTTAATCCTTCTCATAATTTTGGCGTCGTCAGCAAACATTGAGAGGAATGAGTCTATACCCTCTGGGAGATCATTTACGTATATCAGAAACAGGATATTTCCGAGCACAGATCCCTGTGGGACTCCACTGGTGACTTCACGCCATTCTGAGGTCTCACCCCTCACTGTAACTCTGTTTCCTATTGCTTAGGTACTCCCTTATCCACTGGAGCGCCCTACCAGTTACTCCTGCCTGTTTCCCCAGCTTATGCATCAGCCTTTTATGGGGTACTGTGTCAAAGGCTTTCCGACAGTCCAAAAAATGCAGTCCGCCCATCCTTCTCTTTCTTGCTTAATTTTTGTCACATGATCGTAGAATTCTACTAAGCCTGTAAGGCAAGATTTACCCTCCCTGAACCCATGTTGATGGGTTGTCACAAAGTTCCTTCTTTCTAGATGTGTTACTAGGTTTTTCTCACAATCTTCTCCATCACCTTGCATGGTATACAAGTTAAGGACACTGGCCTGTAGTTCAGTGCCTCTTGCCTGTCGCCCTTTTTAAATATTGGTACTACATTCGCCGTCTTCCATATTTCTGGTAGGTCTCCCGTCTCCAGTGACCTACTATACACTATGGAGAGTGGCAAACAAAGCGCTCCTGCACACTCTTTCAATACCCATCGTGAGATTCCGTCTGGCCCAACAGCCTTTCTCATGTCCAGCTCCAACAGATGCCTCTTGACCTCATCTCTTGACCTTGGCGCTTTCCCTTGATAATTCCTTCCTTCCTTCATCTCTTGACCTTTGTAATTTCGAACCCTTCCAAGGCCGCCTGGTTTACTGCCACCTCTTCTGGAGCAGTGACCTCTTCTTGTTCTATTGTAAAGACCTCCTGGAACCTCTTGTTGAGTTCTTCACAGACCTCTTTGCCATTCTCTGTGTTCCTGTCCTTACCCGTTCTAAGTTTCATCACCTGTTCCTTCACTGTTGTCTTCCTCCTGATGTGACTGTGTAGTAGCTTTGGTTCGGTCTTGGCTTTATTAGCTATATCATTTTCATACCTTTTCTCAGCTGCTCTTCTCACACTAACATACTCGTTCCTGGTTCTCTGGTATCTCTCTCTACTTTCTGGTGTTCTGTTATTTCGGAAGTTCCTCCATGCCCTTTTGTTCAGCTCCTTTGCTTTCATACATGCCCTATTAAACCATGGATTCTTCTTTTGTCTCTCGTTTTTTTCCTGTCGGGCCGGGATAAACCTGTTTACTGCCTCCTGACACTTTTTGGTGACATAGTCCATCATGTCTTGTACGGAATTAGTTGTGAGTTCTGTGTCCCAATGTATATCCCTTTAGGAATTTTCTCATCTCCTCATAATTTCCCTTATGGTACGCCAGCCCTTTGGTTCCCAGTTCTTTTTTTGGGGAGATAATTCCTAGCTCAACCAGGTACTCAAAGATCAGTACACTGCGATCACTCATTCCCAAGGGGGCTTCCAACTTAACTTCTCTTATATCCGACTCATTTAGGGTAAATATCAGATCAAGCAATGCTGGTTCATCCCCACCTCTCGTTCTTGTCGGTCTCTTGACGTGTTGACTTAGAAAGTTTCTTGTTGCCACGTCCAGCAGTTTAGCTCTCCATGTGTCTGGGCCTCCATGTGGGTCTCTGTTCCCTTAATCTATCTTCCCATGGTTGAAGTCTCCCATGATTAGTAGTCGGAATCTGTTCCTGCTTGCAACAGAAGCTGCTCTCTCTATTATATTGATGGTGGCTATGTTGTTTCTATCATATTCCTGTTTGGGTCTTCTATCGTTTGATGAGGGGTTATGTATGACTACTACTGTAATTTGATGTCCTCCAATTGCTATGGTACTTGTTATGTAGTTACTGAAATCTTCACAGCCCCGAATAACCATCTCTTCAAAACTCCAACCTTTTCTTATGAGCAAAGCTACACCACCACCTCCTCTCCCTTCTCTCTCTTTCCTCACTACATAGTAGTCCTGTGGAAACACTGCATTTGTTATGGCTTTCATTAGCTTTGTTTCTGTGAGTGCTATTATGTCTGGGTTTTCTTCTAGTGCCCATTCTCCAAGTTCACTTATTCACATTGCCTTGAAGCTCGCTTTCTTCAGTTCATTCTCTTGTCCCATTTTTGGTGAGCGTTCTGCTGATGGAGGAAGCTGTTCAATAGATGTGAAGATCTGTGAGGTGGTTAACAGGCTCTGAGAGGATTCTGGGGTGGGGGGTAGTGGTTCAAGTGAAAGGGGGGGGGGAAAGGTCAGGTATGGGGTAAGGAGGTCAAGGGGACATGGAGGATACGGGGTGAGGGGGGGAGGGAAGGGAAGGGAACTATCAGGGGAAAGCACCAAGTCATTAGACTATATAGCACTGGAAGGGGTCAGGATAAGGATTTGGGATGGGACGGGGGAAGGAATGGTGCCCAACCACTTGGACGGTCGGGGATTGAACGCCGACCTGCATGAAGCGAGACCGTCGCCAGTATGTACTCACCTAGTTGTACTTGCGGGGTTGAGCTTAAGTCTTTGGTCCCGCCTCTCAACTGTCAATCAACTGGGTATAGATTCCTGAGCCTACTGGGCTCTATCATATCTACATTTAAAACTGTGTATGGAGTCAGCCTCCACCACATCACTGCCTAATGCATTCCACCTGTTAACTACTCTGACACTGAAAAAGTTCTTCTAACGTCCTGTGGCTCATTTGGGTACTCAGTTTCCACCTGTGTCCCCTTGTTCGCGTCCACCAGTGTTGAATAGTTTATCCTTGTCTACCCTGTCAATTCTCTGAGGATTTTGTAGGTGGTGATCATGTCTCCCCACTCTTCTGTCTTCCAGTGTCGTAAGGTGCATTTCCCGCAGCCTTTCCTCGTAACTCATGCCTCTTAGTTCTGGGACTAGTCTAGTGGCATACCTTGAACTTTTTCCAGCTTCGTCTTGTGCTGACAAGGTACGGGCTCCATGCTGGGGCCGCATACTCCAGGATTGGTCTTACATATGTGGTATACAAGATTCTGAATGATTCCTTACACAGGTTCCTGAAGCTGTTCTGATGTTAGCCAGCCTCGCATATGCCGCAGACGGTATTCTTTTATGTGGGCTTCAGGAGACAGGTTTGGTGTGATATCAACTCCTAGATCTTTCTCTCTGTCCGTTTCATTAAGTACTTCATCTCCTATTCTGTATCCTGTGTCTGGCCTCCTGTTTCCACTGCCTAGTTTCAATACTTTGCATTTACTCGGGTTGAACTTTAGCAGCCATTTGATGGACCATTCATTCAGTCTGTCTAGGTCATCTTGTAGCCTCCTACTATCATCTCTGTTTCAATCCTCCTCATATTTTTGCATCATCAGCAAACATTGAGAGAAACGATGTCTTACCTCGGGAGATCATTTACACATATCAGAAACAGTATAGGTCCAAGGACTGACCCCTGCGGGACTCCACTTGTAACGTCTCGCCAATCTGAGACCTCACCCCTCACAGTGACTCGTTGTCTCCTGTTGCGGTACTCCTTATCCAACGAAGTACCTTCCCTTTCACACCAGCCTGCATCTCCAGCTTTTTTACTAGCCTCTTGTGTGGCACTGTATCAAAGGCTTTCTGGCAATCCAAAATATGCAGTCTGCCCACCCCTTTTGCCTTTTTTGTTGTTGCCTGGTCGTAGAATTCAATTAACCCTGTGAAGCAGGACCTGCCATCCCTGAACCCATGTTGATGCTGCGTTACAAAGTTCTTTCCCACCAGATGCTCCACTAGCTTTCTTCGCACAATCTTCTCCATCAGCTTGCATGGTATGTAGGTTAGGGACACTGGCCTGTAGTTCAGTGCCTCCTGTCTATCCCCTTTCTTGTATATCAGAACTACATTAGCTGCCTTCTAAAGTTCTGGCAGTTCCCCTGTTGCCAGTCATTTGTTATACACTATGGAGAGTGGCAGGCACAGTGCTTCTGCTCCTTCCCTTAGTATCTATGGGGAGATTCCATCTGGGCCTATAGCCTTTGTCACATCCAACTCTAGTTAACACTTCTTTACTTTCCTGTAACTAATATTTTTGTACAGTGAGACATTTATCTATAGTGGCCTTAGACAAGTTCTGAGAGACGTCCAACACCGTCTCGGACATACATGAACACAGAGTATACAGCATAAACATAAGTTTAAAACTAAGCTATCCATGGAGCACCATGACTGACTAGCAAGACGGCTGGGCACACAGGAGGCAGGAGGTCCATCTGCAGGTAGAGTCAGAGTAGTCGTAGGATGTTGAGGCAGTGGACCAGAAGTTGTGCGCAGGGATCATGATGCTCAGCCACAGTGTTAACTGTTAAGCAGATTATAAACGGTAGACACGAGTATAGCACGATCTAGTACATAGTATATGTGACGTTCTAC
>WNGS01092210.1:35621599-35638584 GCA_020271785.1 Procambarus virginalis | reverse complement strand
ACCCATGACCCCCCCCCCCCCCTAGAGTTCTCACCCAGGGAAGCCTTCTCCAAAAGGTCAGCCCAGATGACTCTGGATTATCTTGTATGTTGATAAAAATTCCTGGGTTAGTCTTAAAACATAGAGTACAGGGACGTGGCAGAAACACGAGGACTTAACAGTGAATGGAAGAGAGGCGATAAGATTGAAACTATGAACTAAGGTTACCTGAGTAGGTATCATATTATATACATTTGAGGCAAAGGAAAGACAACAGATGCATAAACTCCACTGAGGAAGGCGTTACTCAGTTAAATTTTCTAGGAAATCTCAACGGATCTGCTGTGGGAATGTTTAATAAGGGTTGTTTAATAATGTTGTTTAAAAAGGGAATGTTTAATGAACACATAATGGTTGGGTACTCATTCAGGACGAGCTCTCTCGTAAAATATTAACAAGTTTGGTGAAAAGGGTAGAAGTTAGTAGGCATAAACTTGTTACTTATTCTATAATATTGTAAGCATTCCTCCTACAGTTAGACATAAAACTATGAATGTTAGGTACTAGTTCTTCACACACGTAGTCATCCTCTGCTACATACTGACAGTCAGGAAGTGGGGAGCTGATATAACGCATCCATTGTCCTTTACAGACTGGAACACCACAGTCACACGAGCGTGTATCATCAGACTGTTGGTGGTGTACTGTCGAAATAACTGAAGGTTGTAAGTGTGAGTACCAGGTGTTGTGGTACCATTGTTCTTGTCTGTGACCAGAGTGGGAGTCACGGTGGTAGGGTCAATCACTATGTTGTCACTTACAGGTGCTGGGTGGTCATCGTCAACAGTCAGTCGGGGCTAATTTCATGTGATTGAGATGATCATTTACACGCTCACCTGTAGCTAGGTTTCCCAGTTTGTACTTGTTACCTGTGATATGCTCAAGAACTGTAAGGACCAAGAAACTTCTGAGTTATCTTGTACATGGATGGTCGCTTCTCTGGTTGAGGATCATTGCTAAAGATCCAGGTCCTGTTTTCGTAGGTTTAGCATGAGCGTTTTGTAACCGAGTGAAATCTTCAGTAGCTTTAGAGAAGTGTTCCTTGACTCTCTGGAGCACTGAGTGTCTCTCTGTTGACTTTAGCATAATCATCATAGTTGTAAAGCTAGCACTGCCGGCGCCATTGCGAGAAGGCCGCACACGGTTTTGTTCTCTGGAAACTTAAGATTCTGACCACCCATTAGCTCAAATCATCACGGTTTTGAGAGGAAGAGCACATCAATACTCCAAGAACCAGATATCTTATTTGGAAGGTAACAATACCGATTTCGTCTACAATTGATGGACATCTAACGTTGTTCATAAGCCGGTATTCCATGTACCCCTGTATGCATGCACCCCTGTATGCAGGGGCACAAACTGTAATACCGCAGTCGTCGCCTATGATCGATTATTAATTTTTGTTTTGATGTTTTGTGAGGACCATATCACCAACCAGGTCACTTTGAGTCCTACCCTGAAAGGGGAAGACGACACCCTGCTGTAACACCGTAAAGGTGTTAGTTGGGATTTATTTAATATTTCACAGTGTACGTGAGTCAACCAAGACAGGATTTTGAGAGGCGCCAGGTTTGCGGCCCCCTAGTAATTAAGAAAGTCACACCTAGAAGTGTTAATGACCACAAGTCGACCTGCGGTCAGGTCGTGAGATTTCACTTTGCTTGTGCTAAGCCGATAATAGCCAGGTGTGTCCTTCAAACAAGCCACCGTTTAAGGTGGATTGGTAGAGGGCCTGGGGGCTATCTACTTGTGGGCGGAGTTAGCTACTAGGTTCCCAATAAATACCCAGGGAACTGTAGATTCGAGAGGATAGAACAACAGAGACAGCACAGCAGAACAGGGCAGAAGACAGCAGTCGAGATAGGTTGTCGGTCAGACGGGGGGTGACTCTGCCTGTCAACTAGAGACCATCCCCCCTTCTCTATCCAAATTAGGCTCAGTCCTTGGTGATTTGAATGTTAAGGTGACTTAGTCATGTTTACTAAAGTGTTGTGTGATGATCAGGGGGCAGATGGCTGTAATGGTTCTCAAATTCTTGTGTAATGACTCGCTTTGTATATTAATCTTGAGCAGTAAGTTGAATTGCTTAAATTATGATACTTATCATGTGATATATGATTGATAAATTTATTGTTTAAATTGCCTTTAACTTTGTTCCCTAGAGCTTTGTGAATTGAGGTGAGAGAGCCTCTGCAGTTACTGATTTTATGATTTTAATGAGTGCATGTTTTAGAGTTGATACATGTGTGGAGAAAACTGCCAGGATTGATTTGAGAGGAGAACTACTAGGGACTTGTACTGTACTAAAAATTCAAAATTTACTGTATGCAAAATTAATTCAACTAAAATCTCTAGCTAGGGTCATAAATCCTAGCTCCTCTTTTCCTAATGACAGACTGTGGGCTGTAAGGGGCAGGTGGGGTGAATGAATTAGTTAATTGAAGTTCCACAATCTACCAGCAGGCAATTGTCTCACATTAGCTTGTATTGTTTATACAAGGATAAAATTTTAATAAATTCACTTCTATAACATAACACTGGTTCTGTTTAAAGCTGGGATTTAAACATGTACATAGTCCAGCCTAGTAACTATATATAGTAACTATATAACTATAAATAGCCAATATTCTTTTACTCTAAATGCAACAATTTAAATTGTGTAAGTATGATATTAAATGACCTTAAATGTGGTCTAAGTACTGTTAACTAAGTACTAAAGATTATATTCAATTGGCTGAACTTGTATGACAACAATGCTAAGTTATCTTTAATTTAACTTAATTTATATGTTCAAGGATATATATATATATATATATATGTTCAATTTATATGAAGAGGTTCAGTCACCTCGACTGAAACTCTTCCCAGACTTGGGACACTTATGAGGCAGTGAACCTCACGAGTGTCTGGGGTCCTGGAAATGATTCATGCACTACAATATTAATAAACTTACTGAAATATGAGGCGTTGCCTCACACTATAACCGACAGACAGTCTTATTGGTTAATTAAAGTTATACAACTAACTGAGCCACAGCTGAGGATGGAAGGAAGTCGATGAAGAACTCTGTAGGGTCCTAGTCAACAACGGCTTCTCCAATGGTTTCGTTGAATACATTATAAAAAGGAAAGTGAAACGCAATGCAACCTCTGAAGAGTCAACTAACACAACACCTGTACCCTCTATTAGACTATTTTACAGGAACTTCTTGTCCACAGCTCATAAAATGGAGGAAAGGGTCCTGAAAGATATTGTTGATAGGAAGGTCATCCCTACAGATGAAAATCAGAAGATAAAATTGACGATTTACTATAAAACCAAAAAAACGGCCAACCTACTCATGAAAAACTCTCCAGACACAAAGCAGAACGCCTTAAAGGAGACCAACGTCGTCTATGCCTTCAAATGCCCACTTGGGGACTGTAAGCCCCAAAGAACTCAGTATACAGGCAAGACAACGACATCTCTTTCCAGGCGATTAACAATGCATAAGCAACAGGGCTCCATTAAGGAACATATAATCTCTCCCCACAACCAGACCATCACCAGAGAAGTCTTAACAAACAACACAGAAATCATCGATAGATACAGCGATAGCAGGCGGCTTGACATCTGCGAGGCACTACATGTCAAAAAGTCAACACCAGCAATCAACAGCCAATTAATGAACAACTATATTCTACCCACTTCAAGACTCCGTACCAATATAGACGCATCAAGAGGAAGTATGGGCCAATAGGCCCTTTGCAGTTACTACCATTCTTCCCTCTCATTTATCCAATTTATACCCATTGCACCATGTTCTGTCTTGTGTTGGTCAAAAGTTTGTTCACCTCATCCAAAACTGTTGCAACATATCACCTCACCCAAATACGAGTATATAAGACAAGCTGTTCAATGTTAGCAATTAAGTAAAACTGTTTAGTGTTTTCAGGTTACAGTTGTGTGTGTGTAAACTAAAGTCTTTGAAAATGTAATAAGTTATTATGAAACGCGTTCAAGCGTCGCGTCAGACTAGAAATAAAAATGAATTTTGAAGAATTGATTTTTCAATTACCATTGACAGTAAAAAGAAACATAAGAAATATTGAGAAAATTCGTGTTAGAATTATTAATCTTACTTTTTCGGTCATATTTAACAACATAAAGTTATACAAGCATACAATTTGCCAATTAATACACTAAATAACATTCAATATACTTCTCTGAATGCCAGGTGCCTGTCTGACAAGTGTGCCAGACCGGATAACTCTCTTGTCGAGTTTAGCCACGATATTTTATATCACAGCTTTGCTGTATATTGTTCTAGTAGTGACATGACATGATTAGAACATCATTATGTCCTTAATTGTGGTTGCAATAGGTTAGGATGGGAGATGATGGTGGAGGTGGAGATGTAACATTGGCTATGACTACTGCCAACATTGTAACATTGGGTACGATAACCCAATGTAAAACCGGGTGAAATAGTCACCACTGTGACCTTCTATAATGAATACTAAACTAATAAATGTACACACTTCTTATCCTGAGTAACACTTCCTATCAGTTGCACTTGGTAACACTGTTATTGAACACTAACCCTGTAAAATAAGCTGACATATGATGGTTACACCGGATCCAAAGGTACACTAAAAACAAGGAAATGCTACACAGGATTAAATACGCTGCCACCATCCTGCCTTTGACCACTGAGACTAATCAAGCAACGAGGCAAGAAACATTGCTTGGCTTGGAGAGTACTTTCTATAACTGTCAATAAATTATGGGACGGTTGTCAGCCACGATAACCAAAAGATTCTAAGAGGATTCAACAATTGACACAGACGGGAAATTTAACATGAGTTTATTGAGATACCATATTATAATAAACACCACTATCAATCCGACTCTAAACACTGGCAAATAGTTTAAGAAATTTAGATATGGAACAAAATTACAGAGATCACACACATTACCTTAATTAAGACCTCTGTCTCTCCGTCCGGTGGACACCTGTCTCTCCCTCTGGCTGGGGATGTCCTACCCAGCACCTCTCTGGACCCGGTCGTCCTACACTCTCTCACCCCTAGCTCTACAGGCCCCTATATACACCTCACAAAAGGGGGGGGAAGATTTATTGTGATACCTACACCAAGAAATAAGAGGTCGGCCACACGTGCACAAACACTCAAGAATTTATCATTAAACTTGTTTGACATTAAACATACACTGTTTCAAGAGAGGACTTATTAATTACGTGTGTGGCTGACCTCTGACCTGGCTAAAAGGTGGAAATCCAAGCATGTTTACACATGAGGATCTGGGGTCTACTCCCTTACCCTGTTGACAAGAGTATCGTGAAATATTACATACTTGAAACTGTGCTGAATAAGACTAACCCAGGAATTTTTAATCAACATACAAGAAAACCGGAGGTCATCTGGGCTGACCTCTTGGAGCAGACTTCCCTGGTTGAGAACTCAAGGGGGGGGGGGGTCATGGGTGTTACAGAGACACTGTCACTTTGTGTTCCACTCTACACTCTTATATATAAATGTTCTAGGAATTTTTCCTTGTAGATATATTGTCCAGATACTCCCCCAGTTCTAGAGAGTAATAACAGGTAATAAAGATAATTCGATAAGGTGTCATGAGCTAATTAATGTTCGCTAAGCACTGTGACACATGTTCACTGTTGTAAACACACGCCCTGGCCGTAGCCTTCGATCAATATTGATTGATTATTTTTACTGTCTAGACATATGATTGAGATAAGATGTGATTATAATATAATTAGATATAGGATTTAAAGATAAGTAGTACTTGATAGTACTACTGATTCTTATTAAGGATTTGATTTAATCCCTACCGGAAATCGATTCAATTGTTCCAAGAGTTTTTAATTAAGAAATCCTTCTAGAAGCTTCTGGATCCTTGAGAAATCGTGCACAAAGTCATGTAGGCACCTATAGGGCCCTATGGTGTACGTGATCGTAGGTGGCATTGTCATGAATGATCCAGATGTATAATGAATCTAGTGATTTTGATATGATTTAGATATGATATAGAAATAATATATTCTTAGATAATAATATAGATATAGTGGGGTAAAAATTTCCTACAACATGAACCCCCTTGGATAATTTTGTGATTCAGACAAGTTCCATTCCTTGTCTTGTATGTAATGTCTAGAATGGATGGTTGCAGCACTTTTTAATTCTACTTGTGGCAATATGTACTGAAGTGTATTGGTGTACTGAGCCTGACAGGGAAAGGTAGAAAGGTAGATGAAACCGCTCAATTAGGTGTTAGGTATCCCTGATTCTACCCAGAGTAATCATTTTACGACCTCTGTTGGAGGGGGAATGAATTTCTCCAGGCCTAGGAGTGTCTCAGGCATTAGGTAGGGCAGTAAATCGGTCCTCACTACGTGGACACGTCATGGGAAAGTCAATGAGAAAGAGGCAATGGAAGAAGCTTTCAGACGAGGAGGAACAGTGGACAGAATTATGCCAAGGTTGCCACCGAGGTATGGCAAGGTTGCCACCGAGGTATGGCAAGGTTGCCACCGAGGTATGGCAAGGTTGCCACCGAGGTATGGCACGGTTGCCACCGATGTATGGCAAGGTTGCCACTGAGGTATGGCAAGGTTACCACCGATGAATGGCAAGGTTGCCACCGATGAATGGCAAGGTTGCCACCGATGGATGGCAAGGTTGCCACCGATGTATTGCAAGGTTGCCACCGAGGTATGGCATGGTTTCCACCGAAATATGGCACGGTTGCCACCGAGGTATGGCAAGGTTGCCATTGATGTATGGCAAGGTTGCCACCGAGGTATGGCAAGGTTGCCACCGAGGTATGGCAAGGTTGCCACCGAGGTATGGCAAGGTTGCCACCGAGGTATGGCAAGGTTGCCACCGAGGTATGGCAAGGTTGCCACCGAGGTATGGCAAGGTTGCCACCGAGGTATGGCAAGGTTGCCACCGAGGTATGGCAAGGTTGCCACCGAGGTATGGCAAGGTTGCCACCGAGGTATGGCAAGGTTGCCACCGAGGTATGGCAAGGTTTCCACCGAGGTATGGCAAGGTTGCCACCGAGGTATGGCAAGGTTGCCACCGAGGTATGGCAAGGATGCCACCGAGGTATGGCAAGGATGCCACCGAGGTATGGCAAGGATGCCACCGAGGTATGGCAAGGTTGCCACCGAGGTATGGCAAGGTTGCCACCGAGGTATGGCAAGGTTGCCACCGAGGTACGGCAAGGTTGCCACCGAGGTACGGCAAGGTTGCCACCGAGGTACGGCAAGGTTGCCACCGAGGTACGGCAAGGTTGCCACCGAGGTACGGCAAGGTTGCCACCGAGGTACGGCAAGGTTGCCACCGAGGTACGGCAAGGTTGCCACCGAGGTACGGCAAGGTTGCCACCGAGGTACGGCAAGGTTGCCACCGAGGTACGGCAAGGTTGCCACCGAGGTACGGCAAGGTTGCCACCGAGGTACGGCAAGGTTGCCACCGAGGTACGGCAAGGTTGCCACCGAGGTACGGCAAGGTTGCCACCGAGGTACGGCAAGGTTGCCACCGAGGTACGGCAAGGTTGCCACCGAGGTACGGCAAGGTTGCCACCGAGGTACGGCAAGGTTGCCACCGAGGTACGGCAAGGTTGCCACCGAGGTACGGCAAGGTTGCCACCGAGGTACGGCAAGGTTGCCACCGAGGTACGGCAAGGTTGCCACCGAGGTACGGCAAGGTTGCCACCGAGGTACGGCAAGGTTGCCACCGAGGTACGGCAAGGTTGCCACCGAGGTACGGCAAGGTTGCCACCGAGGTACGGCAAGGTTGCCACCGAGGTACGGCAAGGTTGCCACCGAGGTACGGCAAGGTTGCCACCGAGGTACGGCAAGGTTGCCACCGAGGTACGGCAAGGTTGCCACCGAGGTACGGCAAGGTTGCCACCGAGGTACGGCAAGGTTGCCACCGAGGTACGGCAAGGTTGCCACCGAGGTACGGCAAGGTTGCCACCGAGGTACGGCAAGGTTGCCACCGAGGTACGGCAAGGTTGCCACCGAGGTACGGCAAGGTTGCCACCGAGGTACGGCAAGGTTGCCACCGAGCTATGGCAAGGAGGTTGCCACCGAGCTATGGCAAGGAGGTTGCCACCGTTGTATGGCAAGGTTGCCACTGAGGTATGGCAAGGTTGCCACTGAGGTGTGACAAAGGATGCTATTGTTACCGTGAGTGAGAGGGAGGCTTGAGCCCTCCAGGACGTGGGGTTGGTATCACATATCTTGATCAATATCTGCAACATTTCTCCTTGCTCCTGCACGCGAATGGTACTGTGTGTGTGTGTGTGTGTGTGTGTATTCACTTAGTTGTATTCACTTAGTTGTATTTTACGGGGGTTGAGCTTTGCTCTTTCGGCCCGCCTCTCAACTGTCAATCAACTGTTTACTAACTACACTAACTACTTTTTTTTTTTTTTTTTTTTTTTTTTTCACTCCACACACACACACACACACACACCCCAGGAAGCAGCCCGTGACAGCTGACTAACTCCCAGGTACCTATTTACTGCTAGGTAACAGGGGCATTCAGGGTGAAAGAAACTTTGCCCATTTGTTTCTGCCGGGTGCGGGAATCGAACCCGCGCCACAGAATTACGAATCCTGCTCGCTATCCACCAGGCTACCTTGCCCCTGTGTGTGTGTGTGTGTGTGTGTGTGTGTGTGTGTGATATTCTGCTGTTGAAATGGTCTGCGTGAAAGTCGGCGATGAAAAGATCATTGCATGGTTTTATAGTCTGAGATTGAAATGCAATGTGTGTAAGAATCTGCCACTTAAAGTCTTGTGTGTGATGATCTACTATTTATGTAGGCCTCTGCTTGATAGTCTGCCATTGAAATAACTGTCTGCCACAGCCTGTTCTCTGTACTCATGTCCAGGGACTGTTCTTGAGCTGCTGTTCTTAGGAACTCGCCTCTGTAGTCGATTTTGTGACTGATCATCTCACTCGACCACTGAGATTTAAGTGAGATCTTTCTCCATCATATGGCTTCAACAAATCCATTTGCTGGATTTATTGGTCTTATTGTCATTTAAAGTATCTATTCCTCTTTTGTTCTGCTCAATTATTTGGAGCATCTAGAAATAGTCACATTGCTCCTCACATCCTCTGGTGAGAGAGAGAGAGAGAGAGAGAGAGAGGTTTGGTGATCTTGCTGTTATATTCAAAGACAACATCCTCAAAGTTCCTCACCTGGCCCAACACCGTGGACAACCAGTAGTTGGCACCCGTAGCACTAGGCTCTCAACGATTGACAGTCTCATTCTGGAACGGCCTTACTCAAGAACATCGTGTGAAAAATTTCCATCATGCTATTATACTCAATCGTCCTTAAATTAATCGTTTACAACTGTAAAAATAATACTCAAAGTACATGGCCCAGTAACCCGTGGTGAGAGGGGCTGGGGCGCAGCTCACAGTGCACACGACCTAGCCAGTGTACAGAGCACAGTGTGGGGGGAGGGGGAAAGTAGCCTAAACTACTCTATAACTTTGAGATGTATTTTCTTGTCTCAATAAACATTCTTGTACTTGAACTTGAACATAGCACAGTATCGTGCTATAAACTGTTAAATCAGCTTTACCCACAACTAACTATCCAATTAGTGTATAACATGCTCATGTCTAAGTGTAGCACATTATGAAGAGCGTTTAAATGTCTCAAGAAGTTCATTCGTTCCTGACTACTAAGGGGACTACACAGTGTGAAGAAACACCACGATGGTGTACAAGTTACCGCCGCTGCCTTGTCTACCACAGCCCCTGCACACCACACTTATCAATCTACACTTCAAAATATCGTGCCTGATCTCCGGAAGAGTGATCAGTTGTCTGGCCGCGGGCAGACCAGGCATCGGTCTTCTTGTTTAAGATTCAGCTGCTCGGAACAACAGTTCAAAGTAGCACGGGCTATGGTGAGCCCCTCGTGGACTTCATCGGTCTTCACTTTAGGATAAGTTTAATGTCCACTTTCGACTTATTGGCCAATTAAGATTTAATCGTGTCATTAACTATTCCTTTCGCGGCTGATGGGTCGCTATAAAATGGGGAAATCCCCAATTAAATAGTAAGGATCTATAACTTTACAGTTATAGTAATCAATAAATCATATCCATATATATTCACATGAATTACATGAAATGAAATAATTTATATCAATTTTAGTATAATAATAAATAATCTGTCTATAAATTTTGATCTAACTTTGACCAAGTTCAACTATATTTATCAATAATAATTATTTTAATATCTTGAACAGTTATCATTTATGTAATAATATTCACTAAAAGACAACAAATTCATCTTCATCAATATCAGGCTAACGAAGTAACTAGTAACAATCATTGTTGTAGTTATTTATTTGTTTAGCCTAGTTATTTTACAATGACTATTACAATGTGTGGAAAATACCAACAGGAACTTAGTTACTTCCACCTGAACCTCTCAGATCATTATCATCGCCCAGGATAACAGAGGCACCTTTGGCTGGACCATTGTCACCACTAAGACTCACTCCTTTTGTTGTATTACATTGCAGTTGCATTTTTTTAATTTTTAGTTTATCAGAATTGTGGCACTATCTTGATCATAGTTAATATTTCCACACATCATTTCATCAGCGATCATTCACTCCTAAGGGAGAGGGAGAGAGGGAGAGGGAGAGAGGGAGAGGGAGAGAGGGAGAGGGAGAGAGGGAGAGGGAGAGAGGGAGAGAGGAGAGAAGAGAGAGAGAGAGAGAGAGAGAGAGAGAGAGAGAGAGAGAGAGAGAGAGAGAGAGAGAGTCGTGGGGTAGCTGGACGTGCCACAATCTCTGGCATCGAGACAATAGACTCATTGATAATCGATTACTGTGAAGATCCTCCACATGATAAGGCGACAAACACGCTCCGCTGCTGATACAACAACACACTTGGTGGTTGTGAGAGGGTGTGTGGGGTGGTGGGGGTGGTTGGTGGGATGGAGGGGGTGTGGGGGTGGTTGTGGGATGGAGGGGTGTGTGGGGTGGTTGTGGGATGGAGGGGTGTGTGGGGGTGGTTGTGGGATGGAGGGGTGTGTGGGGGTGGTTGTGAGATGGAGGGGAACGAGTTTAGAGTTGGGGAGCAGAGAGACAGAATTAGCAAGTAAAGGAGACAAGACTGTAATTAGAAATAATGCCTTTCAAAACGCAAGTGAAAAAAGTACATGCTGAGAACTATGCCTCTTCAACGCAAGTGAAACTATCTGGCATTGTTATGGCGTTAAGAATCCTGGAAAGAAACTCTAACGGTGTAGTGATCTGCACAGATTCAAAGCAGCACTTCAAATCCTTAATAAAAATCGCGCAGAAAACCTTGCGATAGTCGCTGAAATCAAGAGATTTGTGAGGGTACTAACCAACCAGGGAAGAGTCGTCAAATTCGTGTGGATCCCTCCCATGTTGGAATATACGGAAATGAACGAGCAGATGTGCTGGCTGCTGAAGGCGCTGAAGGAGACCATATTGAATACTTCATACCCAAGACTCTTCTACAAATTAAAGGTATTGTCAGGCAACATCACGTGACAAGGTAACTGAGGAAAGGAGGATAGAAGCACAAACCAGTGAATCTGTACGATGGTACAACATGGTTGCTGCTGGCAATCCCAATCATTATGGACGAAGATGAAGTGGCAGTGGGAGAGAATCGGTCTTGGATACAAATATCCATCGAGATTCGGAATGAAAACAACAGCTGAGCAGCGGAATTGAGGAATTTGTGGTGAGAGTGACGGACACCGCCTTGACCACTACCTGAGAGAATGTGAACATCTAAGAGACATTATAAATGTGTGTAGCATAATAAACCCCACATTGTTTGCATTAGGAAAATACGATCTGTCAAATATAAATGCTGTTCTCAAAAGATTCCCCCATTTTGAATCTGCAAGATAACGTAACATTTTAAGGGTTGACAAATGTTAATCTTGTTTGAGGAGCTGTTCACTTGAGACAGTTAAGCAAGTCCCAGCTGTGTCTGGGTACATGTGACAGGATGAACAACCCAGCGGGTTTCCTTGCTATTCGGGAGTGTTGTACATGCTGCTATGGCGGTGTGTCCACTCGCAGGATGAGTGGCGCTGCGCAATAAACTCGCCCCTCGGGCCAAAGTTAAATTAAATTAACTCTGCTAGTCTTAGTAATAGTAGTATGAACAGAAAAGTCAAGAGTGTCCAGCACCTCTGCTTTTAGCCTCCGATTACCTGTTCTGAATAATTTCTCTGATAATAGCTTGAAGCTGACTAAATGTCGGCTTCTGTAATATGTTAACAAGTGATAACTAATGAGATCAACAATTATTGATAATCAATTGTTCCTTAATATGAGCAGGTATTAATTAAATATTGACTGGACAATCAACAACTATTATAAGAGATGTTCAAAGACTTTAGTAGATTGGACCATCATATGACAAAATAGTGGGGGGGGGGAGCAATGATACTTAACGATGGTAATTGACAGTTTATTTATGCAAATTAAATCCTAACTAGAAAAATAGTCCTATCAGGTTATGGGGGATGACAAATGTTGTGAAACACACAAAAATTTTATCTTTTCCGGAAGTTGTTGTCTTGTTAGGTCTCCTGATAGACCTGTCACCCAGCCAAGGAAAACACTCCCTCCGCTGCTCGAGCCCCAATTCATACTCTCACTAATTCTATTCTCTGGCTTATAAATCCTGACACTGCCCCTTGGCACCATGGAAGCCTGTTATAAAGCAGGTGACAGCAGGCCTACTGTAGTTTTGCCAGGAACCACCAGGATTGACTGAGGCACTGAGCAGAGGCATCCCTGATCCTTAGTGTAGCTTTACAGTGAATGTTCTCTAAGTAGTGGAGATTATCTCGGATTCTGACTGGAAGAGTTCTGCCTCAAAGCCCCGTCTACTCAGTAATCACTCGGCCTGCTATTCAAGAGTGTCTGAGAGCCGAGGTCATACCCACTGTGTCACACCCGGGCATATACTGTGTCAACCTAAAGGCCTCCTGCCCCACTACTTCGACTGGCATCCCCAGTGTTACACTTGATTTTTATCCCATACTCTGAAGCAAGACACAGATATGGTGACATAATCAGTGATGGAGCCAGAGTTGGTCTCCAGTGGATTCCTTCCCATATTGGTCTCCGAATGCTTGATAGAATTGATGAAGTAGCCAAAACTTTTGCTCAAAAAAAAGAGAATTGATTATCATCTTGGATTGTCTTTGAGCAGCCTGAGGGCAGTGATATTCCGGGAACATAAACAAAATCTTGTAGACATGAGGCAAAATGAAATTCACATCAGTTGCTCCATCTATCCTGGTTGATGGGATTCTAGGAGTTGTTCTACTCCCCAAGCCCGGCCCGAGGCCAGGCTTGACTTGTGAGAGTTTGGTCCACCAGGCTGTTGCTTGGAGCGGCCCGCAGGCCCACATACCCACCACAGCCCGGCTGGTCCGGCACTCCTTGGAGAAAGTCTAGTTGTTCCGGCAATATTTCTTATAGTCGCTGGGAGGACGTTGAACAACCGTGGACCTCTGATGTTTATACAGTGTTCTCTGATTGTGCCTATGGCACCTCTGCTCTTCACTGGTTCTATTCTGCATTTTCTTCCATATCGTTCACTCCAGTACGTTGTTATTTTACTGTGTAGATTTGGGACCTGGCCCTCCAGTATTTTCCATGTGTATATTATTTGGTATCTCTCTCGTCTCCTTTCTAGTGAGTACATTTGGAGAGCTTTGAGACGATTCCAATAATTTAGGTGCTTTATCGCGTCTATGCGTGCCGTATATGTTCTCTGTATTCCCTCAATTTCAGCAATCTCTCCTGCTCTGAAGGGGGAAGTGAGTACTGAGCAGTACTCGAGACGGGACAACACCAGTGACTTGAAGAGTACAACCATCGTGATGGGATCTCTAGACTTGAAAGTTCTCGTAATCCATCCGATCATTTTTCTGGCTGACGCAATATTTGCTTGGTTATGTTCCCTAAACGTTAGGTCGTCGGACATCATTATTCCCAAATTTTTGACATTTTGGTACCCTGTATTATTTTTCAGCTCCTCATTTTTGCCGTACCAGAGTACCTGAAATTTATCACTGTTAAGCATCATGTTATTTGATATTATATCATCCTTCTAT
This sequence comes from Procambarus virginalis, assembly GCA_020271785.1. Lineage (NCBI taxonomy): Eukaryota > Metazoa > Arthropoda > Malacostraca > Decapoda > Cambaridae > Procambarus > Procambarus virginalis. Next base: position 35,624,361 of record WNGS01092210.1, on the reverse strand, counting down.
TATGCAGGAAGACCCGCACGTCTATGGGTCATCGAATAAGGTTAGTACTTTTAGATGTCACCACTGCTAGGCTCAGGCTTGGCTACAAGTACCTCTGGGAGGTGTAAGACCTGCTGATGTAGACTTGATTGTATGTAAACTATGTCAGCAGAGCTACTCGCATACTTTGCGTCATTATATAATGGAATGTGAAAATATCGCAGAATTCAGAGATAACACCATCAAAGGTGTCCAAGAAATGTGTAAGTACTTCATTCATAATGATGTGCTGCCGGGAATCTCACGAAGTATCCAAAATTTGCTGAATGTAGCCTGCACGTGACTGTAAAGCTGCCGCCCAGTTGGGTGGGTGTGGAGCACATGACTGTAAAGCTGCCGCCCAGTTGGGTGGGTGTGCAGCAAGACTAGTAACTGTGTATTCTCCTAGTTGTGCTAGCGGGGGCTTAGTTCTGGCTCATTCAGCCCGCCTCTCAACTGTCAATCAATCAACTTTTTTTTCACTCTCTCACAAACACCCCCCAGGAAGCATCCCGTAACAGCTGTCTAACTACCAGGTACCTATTTACTGCTAGGTGAACAGGTGCAACAGGGTGAAAGAAACTATGCTAATTTGTTTCTACCTTCGGCGGGGATCGATCCCCGGTCCCTAGGCTTATGAATCCCGGCGTTGTCCACTTAACCACAAGGCCTCCCCCTCACCATAGATGTAAAGTGATTACATCTATGGTGTAATTATACTCTAGGAATAATTTATATATATATATATATATATATATATATATATATATATATATATAGATTAATAATAAGATTAATAATTTTAACACGAATTTTCTCAATATTTCTTATATTTCTTTTTACTGTCGATGGTAACTGAAAAATCAATTCTCCAAAATTCATTTTTATTTCTAGTCTGACGCGACGCTTGAACGCGTTTCGTAACAACTTATTACATTTTCAAAGACTTTAGTTTACACACACACAACTGTAACCTGAAAACACTTAACAGAGTTTTACTAATTCTAATGCTAAACAGCTTGTCTTATATACTCGCATTAGGATGAGGTGATATGTTGAAACAGTTTTGGATAAGGTGAACAAACTTTTGACCAACACAAGACAGAACACGGTTCAAGGGGAATAAATTGGATAAGTGAAAGGGAAGAATGGAAGTAACTGCAAAGGGCCTATTGACCTATACTTCTATATTGGTACGGAGTCTTGAAGTGGGTAGAATATAGTTGTGCATTAATTGGCTGTCAACACCAGCAATCAGCAGCCAATTGGACATCCTGTGTGTTGGAGAACACACAGGATGTCTAGAGAACACACAGGATGTCTGGAGAACACACAGGATGTCTGGAGAACACACAGGATGCCTGGAGAACACACAGGATGTCTGGAGAACACACAGGATGCCTGGAGAACACACAGGATGCCTGGAGAACACACAGGATGCCTGGAGAACACACAGGATGCCTGGAGAACACACAGGGTGCCTGGAGAACACACAGGATGCCTGGAGAACACACAGGATGCCTGGAGAAACACACAGGATGCCTGGAGGGCTGGATGTTGTGTTGAGTCAGCGTGAGGGTTGGGGACCTTATCCTGTCCAGCATCTTCAGCCTCTGGTTACTATGGTGCTGATGCTGCCTCTCTCTCTCTCTCTCTCTCTCTCTCTCTCTCTCTCTCTCTCTCTCTCTCTCTCTCTCTCTCTCTCTCTCTCTCTCTCTCTCTCTCTCTCTCTCTGTCTCTCTCTCTCTCCCCTATCCCTCACGTTCCTCACCTCTCGAGATATTGGAGATGGAGGTGCCTTGTGGCCATATCCGGCCCGCTTCTGCTCACCTCAGTGTGACAGTCTGGTCACTCACTGTGACAGTCTGGTCACCTCAGTGTGACAGTCTGGTCACCTCAGTGTGACATTCTGGTCACCTCAGTGTGACAGTCTGGTCACCTCAGTGTGACAGTCTGGTCACCTCAGTGTCACAGTCTGGTCACCTCTGACTCACCTGACACACGCTCATCGCATACACAATAATCTCAGACTGCATTTTCTTGGACTGGCAGAAAGCTTTTAACACAGTACTCTATAGAAGACCTGTGTATAAGTTGGAGCAACAAGCTGGAGTAACTGGTAGAGTGCTCCAATAGACAAGGGAATACCTAAACAACAGGAATCAGAGAGTTACAGTGAGGGGTGAGACCTCAGATTAATGTGAAGTCACCAGTGGAGTCCCACAGGGCTCTCTTCTTGGACCTATCCTCTTTATGATGATCTCCCAGAGGGTATGGACTCATTTCTCTCAATGTTTGCTGATGTTGTCAAAATTATGAGAAGGATTAAGACAGAAGAACACAGGAAGATACTACAAGATGAATTGGACAGATTGAAGGAATGGTCCAATAAATGACCACTAGTGTTTAACTCGAGGAAGTGTAAAGTGATGAAGATAGGCGTAGGGAGCATGAGGCCAAAACAGGGTACAACTGGGAGACACAGTCACCTCACACACAGACACCTCACAAACCGTCACCTCACACACAGTCACCTCACAGACAGACAGACACCTTACACACTGTCACCTCACACACTGTCACCTCACAAACCGTCACCTCACACAGACACCTCACAAACCGTCACCTCACACACAGTCACCTCACAGACAGACAGACACCTCACACACTGTCACCTCACACACTGTCACCTCACACACTGTCACCTCACACACTGTCACCTCACACAGTCACCTCACACACTG
>WNGS01092210.1:35580477-35598675 GCA_020271785.1 Procambarus virginalis | reverse complement strand
ACCACCAGTCATCTCCACCACAGTCATCACCACCACAGTCATCACACAGTCATCACAACCACAGTCATCACCACCACAGTCATCACCACCAGTCATCACAACCACAGTCATCACCACCACAGTCATCACCACCACAGTCATCACCACCACAGTCATCACAACCACAGTCATCACAATCTCAATCATCACAAATACAGTCATCACCACCATAGTCATCACAACCACCACCATAGTCATCACAACCACCACCACCACAGTCATCACAACCACCACCACAGTCATCACAACCACCACCACAATCATCACAACCACCACCACCACCACAGTCATCACAACCACCACCACAGTCATCACAACCACCACCAGTCATCACAACCACCACCACAGTCATCACAACCACCACCACAATCATCACAACCACCACCATTACCACAGTCATCAACACCACCACCACAGTCATCACAACCACCACCGTCATCATCACCACCACCACCACCACAGTCATCATTCCTGACCCCGATGAGGACGATGACCTCCTGTCAACGTTCACTTACACTCAGGATAATAAACCTTCTCCTTATGGCGACAAGGTCACCGGCAAACCTGGCAGATTCTAATTAACTAATTGTCTGGTTCAGTCACTTATTGTAGAATTAGTTTAAGTTTTTTTTTAGAAGGCAACGAACAGAGATGCTTGTGTGTTTGAACTTTGGGAGGAGTACCTCACCGTCCTGGGATTGGTGGGTGTGTATTCCCAGCCCCCGGCGAGACCCATGCTTCCACCAGTCATGTATTCAGCCTCTCATGCCTAGCTGTACCCAGCTGCCTTGTCCCACACAGCCAGCCATGCCTTGAATAACTGACGCCTGTGGAACGGTATTTATGCCGTTCCTTCAGGCAGGGGAGCCAGATGGTCTGGACCCCGGGGAGTGGAGGGGATACACCACAAGCCCCTGCCCCCTGCCTCTCAGCCCAGTGGACCTTACTCTTCAGGTCCTGGGGAAGGGCGTGTCAAAAAGTCGCTTGGCGGATGTCTCAACTATATGAGGTTGTTAGCAGTATGCTGTCATCAGCAGAGCTGGTTCTAGACGTCGACGAATAATTCTTATGGGCGGCTGCCTTGCCAATGTCACCGGAGCACGCCCCACCTGGCTGTGTCAACCACGACACATGCAGGAGGGAGGTGGAAGATGTATGGTTGACGAGGAGTGTAAGTCACCTGCCAGAATATGCAAGGTCCTTCTCTGGTTCTCGAGGAAATAGCGTCTGCTGAAGGAACAGGATGAGTAACGAGGTGATCAAAGAGGAACGGCACGATCTCTGTAGAGGGTGCTTAACCCGCCAATAGAGGGACACACTGCGCGTCTTTCGGCTCAAGGTTAAGGGTTTGATGGGAGAGCGAAGAAAGTGGTTAAGGCCTAATGTGCTATGATGAAGACACGTGTGAGCGGATGAGAACTCAAGAGCTGTAGTTAACACCTACTCATCTGTCACCACGCCAACACCGCCTCGCCTATCATTGCTCACTTCCATAACAAGACCTCGTGGGTGTCAACGTCCCATAGCAAGACCTCGTGGGTGTCAACGTCCCATAGCATCGTCAACGTCAACGTTGACGATGCTATGCGATGATGTCAACGCCATAGTCAACGTCCCATCCCATAGCCGGCCGGACCCAGCCAGCGTCCGGCAGGTGGCTTCCTCGACCTCACACGGAGAAAGTCGTCTGACAGCACGCTTTCACCTCGTCAAAATAGATGCTTGGACGTCTGCAGGTCTAAAGACTCGTTGATTAGTTCTCCAGGCGCGTGAAGATGTGGGAGTTGGTAGGAAAGCTGGCCGTGGTGTTGTTTGTGGCGCGGATAGGCTGGTCGCTGGTGAAGGGGATATACGGGTCCTTCTTGGGAGCTGCTCTCCGTCTTAACCTCAACCTTAAGAAGACTGGCGAGTGGGCGGTTATTACTGGAGCGACAGATGGTATTGGCAAAGCTTACGCATTTGAATTTGCCCGCCTTGGATTTAAGGTTGCCCTAGTCAGTCGGAATCCTTTCAAGCTTCAGAATGTGGCAGCGGAGATCAACAGCAAGTATGGTACTGAAACAAAGATCGTTGATGTTGACTTCACCAAAGAAGATATTTACAATCGATTGGAGTCTGAACTTGGGAAAATGGATGTTGGTGTCCTGGTGAACAATGTTGGCATGAGCTATGAATATCCAGAATATTTTACAGAGATTTGAGAGTGTCAAAAGATGTGTGACCAGTTAATCAACTGTAATATAAAGTCATTAACTCACATGACGCGCATCATACTACCTGGCATGGCAGAAAGGAAGAGAGGCCTCATCATGAACTTATCATCTGTATCATCTACCATTCCAGCCCCATTGCTTGCTGTATATGGAGCATCCAAGGCATATGTGCAGAGCTTCAGCGAGAGCCTTGGCACAGAGTATGGTAGTAAGGGCATTACTGTGCAGTGTGTAATGCCAGGTTTTGTGGTTTCCAACATGTCAAAGATCAGACGACCCACCCTCATGGCTCCCTCACCTACAGCATATGTAAAGTCTACTTTAAGAACTGTTGGTATTGAAAAATGTACTGCTGGTTATTTCATGCACAAGATACAGCTCTACTTCATTGAAGTAGCAAAGATGCACTTTCCTGGGTGGATCCTTACATACATTGTGTTCCGGCAGCTGAAAGCTTTCAACCTTAGGGCTCTCAAGAAGAAGCAAAAGCAAGCCAAAGCAGAGTGAGATCAGTTTTGTTGTAAAGTGAGGCACAGTTTAAGAAAGTTATTATTAATTTTTCCCTCCAGGTCATTAGTAACTGATTTACATTAATTGCTACTGAAATGCGTACAGTGCTAGTATTTATCTTATTCAACTTTGCAGAAACTAACACAAGTCTAATGAGGAATCTCTGAAGTAATTTTTAGCATACTAAGTCAACTCAGGTCAGTGTTGTAATCTGTGATGTGCAGTTTGAGAAATAAGCGATCAGTAATCACATTGCAGTAAAGGGGAAAAAGTATTAAATACTGTATATATATATGTATATATATATATATATATATATATATATATATATATATATATATATATATATATATAGTATTGTAAAAATGTATCTGCTGTATGTAACTCTGCCACAATTTTTCACAATACTGGTAATTACATTTTAGAAGATAAATTAATTTGTACAGTATCAAGAAGTGTTTGGTTAGTATTAATTCTAGCTTTGTAGTGGCCCACCAGGGGCCTCGCAGCCTGGTGGATAGCGCGCAGGACTCGTAATTCTGTGGCGCGGGTTCGATTCCCGCACGAGGCAGAAACAAATGGGCAAAGTTTCTTTCACCCTGAATGCCCCTGTTACCTAGCAGTAAATAGGTACCTGGGTGTTAGTCAGCTGTCACGGGCTGCTTCCTGGGGATGGAGGCCTGGTCGAGGACCGGGCTGCGGGGACACTAAAGCCCCGAAATCATCTCAAGATAACCTCAAGATAGCAAGACCTCGTGGGTGTCAGCGTCCCATAGCAAGACCTCGTGGGTGTCAACGTCCCATAGCAAGACCTCGTGGGTGTCAACGTCCCAGCACTTCCGTCAAGTCCCGGTCAAGTAACAGTGATCTTCCAACAAGAGCGACAGCAAGCATTATGATGCAAGACGGTGGACCCAAACTACCTCCAATTAACGACGATTTACCTATAATTGACAGCTTGTCGGCAGTCACTCAACTGCCGTCACCCTCGACGTCAACATGGTGGTCGTACAGAAGCCCCGGCGTCCCCACACTGCATGTGAGGGTCGTACAGAAGCCCCGGCGTGCCCACACTACATGAGGTGGTCGTACAGAAGCCCCGGCGTGCCCACACTACATGAGGTGGTCGTACAGAAGCCCCGGCGTGCCCACACTACATGAGGTGGTCGTACAGAAGCCCCGGCGTGCCCACACTGCATGACGGGGTCGGACAGAAGCCCCGGCGTGCCCACACTGCATGAGGGGGTCGTACAGAAGCCCCGGCGTGCCCACACTTCATGAGGGGGTCGTACAGAAGCCCCGGCGTGCCCACACTACATGAGGGGGTCGGATAGAAGCCCCGGCGTGCCCACACTGCATGACGGGGTCGTACAGAAGCCCTGGCGTGCCCACACTGCTCCAGCAAGAACCCCAACAACTGCCTCCACACATTATGCACATCCTGGCCCCGTCGCCGTCTCCGCCAGATTATCCTCTCAGAGAACCGGCTTCTCATTAACGCAAACACCTCCTCCAGGGGCTTCTAGCACTCAATATAAGCGTGCACTTGAGGGGAGGCTGAGGGGAAGGTCGCGCTCAGGTCATGATGGCTCCATTGTTTACCTGAATGCTGCAATATGGTCGTTAAGCCAGCAATGTTACAGTTCAGCCTGCAATGTCACAGTTCAGCCAGCAATGTCACAGTTCAGCCTGCAATGTCACAGTTCAGCCTGCAATGTTACAGTTCAGCCTGCAATGTCACAGTTCAGCCAGCAATGTCACAGTTCAGCCAGCAATTGTTACAGTTCAGCCAGCAATGTCACAGTTCAGCCTGCAATGTCACAGTTCAGCCTGCAATGTCACAGTTCAGCCTGCAATGTCACAGTTCAGCCTGCAATGTTACAGTTCAGCCAGCAATGTCACAGTTCAGCCTGCAATGTCACAGTTCAGCCTGCAATGTCACAGTTCAGCCTGCAATGTCACAGTTCAGCCGGCAATGTCACAGTTCAGCCTGCAATGTCACAGTTCAGCCTGCAATGTCACAGTTCAGCCAGCAGTGTCACAGTTCAGCCTGCAGTGTCACAGTTCAGCCTGCAGTGCTACAGTTCAGCCAGCAATGTTACAGTTCAGCCTGCAATGTTACAGTTCAGCCAGCAATGTCACAGTTCAGCCTGCAATGTCACAGTTCAGCCTGCAATGTCACAGTTCAGCCTGCAATGTCACAGTTCAGCCTGCAATGTCACAGTTCAGCCTGCAATGTCACAGTTCAGCCTGCAATGTCACAGTTCAGCCAGCAATGTCACAGTTCAGCCAGCAATGTCACAGTTCAGCCAGCAATGTCACAGTTCAGCCAGCAATGTCACAGTTCAGCCTGCAATGTTACAGTTCAGCCTGCAATGTTACAGTTCAGCCTGCAATGTTACAGTTCAGCCTGCAATGTTACAGTTCAGCCTGCAATGTTACAGTTCAGCCTGCAATGTTACAGTTCAGCCTGCAATGTTACAGTTCAGCCTGCAATGTTACAGTTCAGCCTGCAATGTTACAGTTCAGCCTGCAATGTTACAGTTCAGCCAGCAATGTTACAGTTCAGCCTGCAATGTTACAGTTCAGCCTGCAATGTTACAGTTCAGCCTGCAATGTTACAGTTCAGCCTGCAATGTTACAGTTCAGCCAGCAATGTCACAGTTCAGCCAGCAATGTCACAGTTCAGCCAGCAATGTTACAGTTCAGCCAGCAATGTCACAGTTCAGCCAGCAATGTCACAGTTCAGCCAGCAATGTCACAGTTCAGCCTGCAATGTTACAGTTCAGCCTGCAATGTTACAGTTCAGCCTGCAATGTTACAGTTCAGTCAGCAATGTTACAGTTCAGTCAGCAATGTTACAGTTCAGCCTGCAATGTTACAGTTCAGCCTGCAATGTTACAGTTCAGCCTGCAATGTTACAGTTCAGCCTGCAATGTTACAGTTCAGCCTGCAATGTTACAGTTCAGCCTGCAATGTTACAGTTCAGCCAGCAATGTCACAGTTCAGCCAGCAATGTTACAGTTCAGCCAGCAATGTCACAGTTCAGCCTGCAATGTTACAGTTCAGCCAGCAATGTCACAGTTCAGCCAGCAATGTCACAGTTCAGCCAGCAATGTTACAGTTCAGCCAGCAATGTTACAGTTCAGCCAGCAATGTTACAGTTCAGCCAGCAATGTCACAGTTCAGCCAGCAATGTCACAGTTCAGCCAGCAATGTCACAGTTCAGCCAGCAATGTCACAGTCCAGCCAGCAATGTCACAGTTCAGCCAGCAATGTTACAGTTCAGCCTGCAATGTTACAGTTCAGCCAGCAATGTTACAGTTCAGCCTGCAATGTTACAGTTCAGCCAGCAATGTTACAGTTCAGCCTGCAATGTTACAGTTCAGCCTGCAATGTTACAGTTCAGCCTGCAATGTTACAGTTCAGCCAGCAATGTCACAGTTCAGCTTGCAATGTCACAGTTCAGCCAGCAATGTTACAGTTCAGCCAGCAATGTTACAGTTCAGCCTGCAATGTCACAGTTCAGCCAGCAATGTCACAGTTCAGCCAGCAATGTTACAGTTCAGCCAGCAATGTTACAGTTCAGCCTGCAATGTCACAGTTCAGCCTGCAATGTCACAGTTCAGCCTGCAATGTTACAGTTCAGCCTGCAATGTCACAGTTCAGCCTGCAATGTCACAGTTCAGCCTGCAATGTCACAGTTCAGCCAGCAATGTTACAGTTCAGCCAGCAATGTTACAGTTCAGCCTGCAATGTCACAGTTCAGCCTGCAATGTCACAGTTCAGCCTGCAATGTCACAGTTCAGCCTGCAATGTCACAGTTCAGCCTGCAATGTTACAGTTCAGCCAGCAATGTCACAGTTCAGCCTGCAATGTCACAGTTCAGCCAGCAATGTCACAGTTCAGCCTGCAATGTCACAGTTCAGCCAGCAATGTCACAGTTCAGCCGGTAAAGTCACAGCTCAGCGTGCAATTTTTCCGTTTTGCCTGCATTGTTGTCGCAAGTGTAACGTATTACGCAATCAGTCCGAATTGAGCCCCCGGCACAAGGAGACCAAAGTGAGCCCCTGGAACAAGGAGACCAAAGTGAGCCCCTGGAACAAGGAGACCAAAGTGAGCCCATGGAACAAGGAGACCAAAGTGAGCCCCTGGAACAAGGAGACCAAAGTCAACTCTAGGAAGAAGCAGACCAAAGTGGTCTAGCATAAGCCACATATTTACCACACTAGCACATTTTTCTGGAGACTCATTGCACAATATTGACCTCATTAGTATGAGTAACTCCTCACCCCACACTCCATCTTCACCACACATATGTGGATATGTGTAGGTATATTTGTATAGATGTATATGTGTGTGTAGTTGTATACAGGGTAGGTGGAAGCTGGTCAGAATTGCATTTCACCTTTGTAAACGCATTAATGACACTGTAAAACGACACCTCAAACACTGTTTATGTTGGGCAGACGTAAATCTGTGTATTATGTATGTAGGTTAGATTAGCATGTTAAAAGCACTACAATCACCTTCTGTGGTTGATTGTTCAATAAATACCTGAACTATATATTTAACAGATCTCTCACCCTGTCTATAGAGGACAGAAGACAACGTATATATGCTGGTTAGCATCGTAAATGTGTGGCCACGTCTGTGATAGCAAATAATAATAATCAATAATAATCAATAAATAAAAAAACTCCCTCCTCGTGTGCTCTTTGTGCACATATTCTTGTGAGTAAAACGTTACAACAATTATTATTAATATTAATATTATTAGTAATGGTAATGTCTTCTCACAGACATAATAACATAGGTAAGAGAAGGGTGACTAATATCCACCAAGGGGGACTATTATCCACCAAGGGTGACTTATCCACCAAGGGTGACTAATATCCACCAAGGGTGACTAATATCCACCAAGGGGGACTATTATCCACCAAGGGGGACTATTATCCACCAAGGGTGACTAATATCCACCAAGGGTGACTAATATCCACCAAGGGTGACTAATATCCACCAAGGGTGACTATTATCCACCAAGGGTGACTATTATCCACCAAGGGTGACTATTATTCACCAAGGGTGACTATTATTCACCAAGGGTGACTATTATCCACCAAGGGTGACTATTATTCACCAAGGGTGACTATTATCCACCAAGGGTGACTATTATTCACCAAGGGTGACTATTATTCACCAAGGGTGACTATTATCCACCAAGGGTGACTATTATCCACCAAGGGTGACTATTATCCACCAAGGGTGACTATTATCCACCAAGGGTGACTATTATCCACCAAGGGTGACTATTATCCACCAAGGGTGACTATTATTCACCAAGGGTGACTATTATCCACCAAGGGTGACTATTATCCACCAAGGGTGACTATTATCCACCAAGGGTGACTAATATCCACCAAGGGTGACTAATATCCACCAAGGGTGACTAATATCCACCAAGGGTGGATGCCATTGTCCCCATACTCTTAAGCTAAATGAAAACTTTCTAACATCTCTATGACACATCTGAGCCTCAAGCTTTCATCGGTGCCCCCTTGATCTGTTGGTATTCATTGTAAACATTTCCTTTGTTTCCACCTTGTCAATCCCTCTAAATATTTTATACGTCTGTATCATGTCCCCCCCCCTCTTTCTCCTTCTCTCTAACGTCGTCAGGTCTAGTTCCTTCAGTCTGTGTTCGTACCTCATCCCTCGCAGCTCTGGGACGAGTCTCGCTGCAAACTTCTGCACCTTTTCGAGCTTGCTTAAGTGCTTTCTAAGATGGGGCTCCACGATGGTGCGGCATGCTCTAAGACTGGCCTCACTCAGACGGTATACAGTGATCTAAAAGCCTCCTTTTTCAAGTTTCTGAAGGATGTTCTGACCTTTGCCAGAGTAGAGTATGCGGCTGACGTTATTCTATATATATGAGCCTCTGGAGTTAGGTTTGGTGTTATGTCTACTCCCAGGTGTTTGTGTATGGTCGTTATAGGGAAAATTTCTCTATATTGTATGTGTGCAATATTGTGTATTATGTACGTGTGTTTGCGTGTGTATTAACTATTTGTGTCTATTAGCAATCGATCTATTAGCTCTTGGAGCCTGACTTTCTAACCAATCTATTTTCCTCTATTATGTCTGCTACATGTAATTTTCTCTAACACACACACACACGCGCGCGCGCACACACACACACACACACACACACACACACACACACACACACACACACACACACACACACACACTGTGTATGGAGTATGGCTGACTCCATACACAGTTTCAAGTGTAGATATGATAGAGCCCAATAGGCTCAAGAGCCTGTACACCTGTTGATTGACGGTTGAGAGGCGGGACCAAAGAGCCAGAGCTCAACCCCCGCAAGCACAATTAGGTGAGTAGAATTAGGTGAGTACACACACACACACACACAAACAATGCAAGCTGATGGAGAAGATTGTGCGAACAAAGCTAGTGGAACATCTGGAGCGAAAGAACTTTGTAACACAGCATCAATATGGGTTCAGGGATGGCAAGTCCTGCCTCACAAGATTAACTGAATTCTACGATCAGGCAACAAAAATCAGACAAGAAAGATAGGGGTGGGCAGACTGCATATTTTTGGATTGTCAGTAAGCCTAGAAAGAAAGTACAGTACCGCGCAAGACTTATATCACTTATGACTTATGACTTAAATCCACCAAGGGTGATTAATATCCACCAAGGATGACTTATCCATTCCATTTGATGACTAGGATGATTAGCATTCCATTTCACTGAAGGCTACTGAAAAAGCTGGAGATGCAGGCTGGAGTGAAAGGGAAGGTACTCCATTGGATAAGGGAGTACCTAAACAACAGAAGACAACGAGTCAATGTGAGGGGTGAGGTCTCAGACTGGCGAGACGTCACAAGTGGAGTCCCGCAGGGGTCAGTCCTTGGACCTATACTGTTTTTGATACTGTATATGAAAATGATCTCCCAGAGGGTATAGACTTGTTTCTTTCAATGTTTGCTGACGATGCACAAAATATGAGGAGGATTGAAACCAAAGGATGATAGTAGGAGGCTACAAGATGACCTAGACAGACTGAATGAATGGTCCAACAAATGGCTGCTAAAGTTCAACCCGAGTAAATGCAAAGTAATGAAACTAGGCGGTGGAAACAGGAGGCCAGACACAGGATACAGAATGGGAGATGAACTACTTCAGGAAACGGACAGAGAGAAAGATCTAGGAGTTGATATCACACCAAACCTGTCTCCTGAAGCCCACATAAAAATAATTACGTCTGCGGCATATGCGAGACTGGCTAACATCAGAACAGCGTTCAGGAACCTATGTAAGGAATCATTCAGAATCTTGTATACCACATATGTAAGACCAATCCTGGAGTATGCGGCCCCAGCATGGAGCCCGTACCTTGTCAAGCACAAGACGAAGCTGGAAAAAGTTCAGAGGTATGCCACTAGACTAGTCCCAGAACTAAGAGGCATGAATTACGAGGAAAGGCTGAGGGAAATGCACTTTACGACACTGGAAGTTAGAAGAGTAAGGGGAGACATGATCACTACTTACAAAATTCACAGGGGAATTGACAGGGTACACAGGGATAAACTATTCAACACTGGTGGGACGCGAACAAGGGGACACAGGTGGAAACTGATTACCACACATGAGCCACAGGGATGTTAGAAAGAACTTTGTCAGTGTCAGAGTAGTTAACAGGTGGAATGCACTAAGAAGTGATGTGGTGGAGGCCGACTCCATACACAGTTTCACATGTATTGTATGTATGTTCTCCATCACCTTTGCCCATTTGTTTCTACCTGGTCCGGGAATCGAACTCGGGCCACAGAATTATGAGTCCTGCACGCTGTTCGCTTAGCTCCCAGGACCTAGATTCAAGAAGCGTTTACGCAAGCACTTACGAACCTGTACATCTTTTCTCAATCTTTGGCGGCTTTGTTTACAATTATTAAACAGTTAACGAGCTCCGAAGCACCAGGAAGCTGTTTATAACAACAGCAACAGTTGATTGGGAAGTTTTCATGCTTGTAAACTGTTTAATAAATGTATCCAAAGCCATTAAAGATTGAGGAAAGATATACACGTTCGCAAGTACTTGCGTAACTGCTTCATGAATCTCTCCCCAGACCCCTGTGTGTGTACTTACCTAGTTGTGCTTGCGGGGGTTGAACTCTGGCTCTTTGGTCCCGCCTCTCAGTTGTCAATCAACTTATGCACAGGTTCCTGAGCCTTTTGGGCTCTATCATATCTACACTTAAAGCTGTGTATGGAGTCAGCCTCCACCACATCACTGCCTAATGCATTCCATTTGTCTACTACTCTGACACTGAAAAAATTCTTTCTAACGTCTCTATGGTTCATTTGGGCACTCAATTTCCACCTGTGTCCTCTAGTTCGTGTGTCCCTTGTGTTAAATAGTCTGCCTTTATCTACCCTATCAATTCCTCTGAGAATCTTTTATGTGATGATCATGTCCCCTCTAACTCTTCTGTCTCCCAGAGACGAGAGGTTTAATTCCTGTAGTTTCTCCTCGTAGCTCATACCTCTCAGTTCGGGTACTAGTCTGGTGGCAAACCTTTGAACCTTTTCCAGTTTAGTCTTATGCTTGACTAGATATGGACTCCATGCTGGAGCCGCACACTCCAGGATTGGTCTGACATATGTGGTATATAATGTTCTGAAAGATTCCTTACACAAGTTTCTAAAGGCCGTCCTTATGTTAGCCAACCGGGCATATGCCGCTGATGTTATCCTCTTGATATGAGCTTCAGTGGACAGGTCTGGCGTTATATCAACCCCCAGGTCTTTCTCTCTCTCTGACTCTTGAAGTATTTCATCTCCCAAATGGTACCTTGTATCTGGTCTCCTGCTTCCTACCCCTATCTTCATTACATTACATTTGCTTGGGTTAAACTCTAACAGCCATTTGTTCGACCATTCCTGCAGCTTGTCCAGGTCTTCTTGAAGCCTCAAGCTGTCCTCCTCTGTCTTGATCCTTCTCATAATTTTGGCGTCGTCAGCAAACATTGAGAGGAATGAGTCTATACTCTCTGGGAGATCATTTATGTATATCAGAAACAGGATAGGTCCAAGTACAGAGCCCTGTGGGACTCCACTGGTGACTTCACGCCAGTCTGAGGTCTCACCCCTCACTGTAACTCTCTGCTTCCTATTGCTTAGGTACTCCCTTATCCACTGGAGCACCTTACCAGCTACTCCTGCCTGTCTCTCCAGCTTATGTACCAGCCTTTTATGGGGTACTGTGTCAAAGGCTTTCCGACAGCCCAAAAAAATGCATTGCTTAATCTTCGTCACTTGATCGTAGAATTCTATTAGGCCAGTAAGGCGCTTCCAGAGACCTACTATACAGTATGGAAAGTGGCAAAGTGTGTGCAGAAAGTAAGAAGCCAGGAGGCCAGCTGGCCGCGGAGGCCGGACACACACACAAGAGCAACACACCAGGCAGGTGACAACAAGACCCGCCACAGAGAACCATTATCTCCTCCACACTTCACGAAGCTTCTTTGTCTTCCACACAGACCCGCCGTTGTGTGGGGCTTCCCTGCACACAGCTTCATCTGAGGCTGTGTGGGGGGGGGGGGGACACCACCCAAACACCCCCTTGGGACTCATTCCCCCTCCCCCTCCTCCCCCCCTTCCTCTCGTGACCCATTCCACCAATGACCTACCCGGCCACCCCCCCCCCCCGTGACCTGCCGGATACGATGGTCTCGACCACCGTCAGCTGACCCCACACACCCGCTCTAATGACTTAATTGTACACTTAATTCAGAATTTTCATTTGAGAGAGAGAGAGAGAGAGAGAGAGAGAGAGAGAGAGAGAGAGAGAGAGAGAGAGAGAGAGAGAGAGAGAGAGAGAGAGAGAGCTAGCTGGCACACAGCTGGCTACTAGCTCATCCTGTTCCTTATATGATTGTTACTTAATGTTTTTTAATGAATAAAGGCTATTCCTTCTAAAGCAAATAATAACATGCTCATGAAATAAATGGGCATCTAGGAGTAGGTTTCAACTTAGCTTACATAAGTTCAATATATGATAGTTCCCAATTTCTTAGTTTCAAAGTATACTCTTATGAAATAAATGAGTTTCTAGGTGTAGGCTTCAGATGAGCTGAGGTAGGATAACAGCTCTTGCTTGCAGCTTCACTAGGTATGTCATTAGGCATCCCTTATGAATCCTAGTCTTAGTTTAAAAAAAAAAGAGAGAGAGACAGAGACAGAAACAGAGAGAGCATCACCTACATACACACACACACACACACACTTCCCGTCACAGGAGACAGAAGACCACCTACGAAATCTGAGTCACTGGAAAACTCTGTGACCTACGCAGATGAGCAGACGACATTGCGTGTCACTGCGAGTCACTGCGAGGAGAGAGAGATATGAGAGGAGCCAGATGTCACTAGCAGAGTCCCGCAGAAGCAGGTCAACACTACAGGGACCCAAGACCTGCAGACCTGGCAGGGTGCTCCAGACTCTGGTCACAGTCTCCGAAAGACTGATGGTGAAGCTAAGACTCAGACGTCACAAATAAAGACTGCAATAACTGTGACCTTCCCGTCACGACCAGTCAAAACAAGCAACAACGACTGTGCAACTACCTAGACGACCTGCCCTCCGTGCTGGGGTCCAGCGCCGCTCAGCACCATCACTATACACAACACTCCAGTAATGACGTTCGTGGCCCTCTACGTCGCTTGACGTCCGTAGGGAGACGACGTCCCGCACCTCATAACAGGTGGACACAAAGATGACGTATTCAGACGTGCAGGCCGGGAGAGTGACGCAGTAACGCACAGGGAAGACGACTGACGCAGCCTGACGCACCACACAAGGTCTGCCACCACCTGGTCCACACACATTTTGATTGATTGTTGCCGCCGGAGGCGGCTAGTTTATTGTGCACCCCATACCCATCCTGTGAGCGGTAGCGCAAAAGGCATTACAGAGGGCACAAAAGGTCTTTATCAGACCTCATCTTAGATTATTACATAAACAATTTCATCTATCTTACACACCTTATAGTTACAGAGAATGTACATGTCAGCTAATTACAGAGAATGTTCCATTTCAAGAGCTATTTATTTACAGTCGTCGTTATACATTAATGTTCAGTCTTATCGCTAATACATAATAGTTTAATCAATGGAGATATTAGAGAGTCATAGGGGAGCTTTTGGTTATTATTAGTCTTCACAACACACTACTTGCTTCCCAATCTCATATGACGTTCATCTACTGGAAGCGAAATATGGAAACAGTGCAAGGATTTCAGGTAATTTATCCATGGTAATAAGATAGGTTGCCATATCATACAGAGTGAGCTTAGATTTATCTCTAAATGGCTCAATTTTACTACAATCCAAGATATAGTGTTCGAGTGTGTGTCCCTGTCTTTGTCCACACACTTTACACTTTACTTCATCTAGATCCCTATACAAGCCGAACTGCCAGAGATACTTGTAGCCAAGTCTTATACGAGCTGTGACAACATCTGTTAGTCTACTGACTTTGTTACTTGCTCCATACACATGTTTTACTTCACACATTTCATTGTGATGAACAATGGACCTGCTAGTTCCAGTTTGCACAGTTCTACTTTCTTCAAATTCCGACAAGTTAGCCCGACCAGTCCGACAAGTTAGGCCGACCAGTCCGAAAAGTTAGCCCGACCAGTCCGACCAGTTAGCCCGACCAGTCCGACAAGTTAGCCCGACCAGTTAGCCCGACCAGTCCGACAAGTTAGCCCGACCAGTCCGACAAGTAAGCCCGACCAGTCCGACCAGTTAGCCCGACCAGTCCGACAAGTTAGCCCGACCAGTCCGACCAGTCCGACCAGTTAGCCCGACCAGTCCGACCAGTTAGCCCGACAAGTTAGCCCGACCAGTCCGACAAGTTAGCCCGACCAGTCCGACAAGTTAGCCCGACCAGTCCGACAAGTTAGCCCGACCAGTCCGACAAGTTAGCCCGACCAGTCCGACAAGTTAGCCCGACCAGTCGGACTAGCCAGCAGCCGGGTCAAGGCGTCATCCCTCAACACGTCTCCCACCGTTGGTCTCTACGCCTCACCCCCTGGGGGGGGGGGGGGGGGGGGGGGGGGAGTTTGGTCCCATCTATTTACCAGATATTAACAGTTCCCCCAGCACTGGGACCCATGTTACTAATATATGTATATTATCTTCCAGAGGGACTAAACTCCTTCCTCGTAAGTGTATAGCTTATATACATGTATATAAATATACCACGTATATAAACAAGTATATAAATATACCACGTATATAAACAAGTATATAAATATACCACGTATATAAACAAGTATATAAATATACATGGCGTTATATATGCTGAAGACGCATATATAACGATGAGGATTAATTCGGAGGAAGAGAATAGGAATCTGCACCATGACCTAGCCTAGCTGCATGAATGGTTACACATGGCTAATTGAGCTTAACTGAAGTTAGTGCAAAGTAATGAACTAAGGGAAGGGAACTCTAGGCACCAAATGGGAGATGAAACCCTTCAGTAATCAGCCGGAAAGACAGACGAAGACCTGGGCAGTGGTATCACACCGAACGGGTCTCCTGAAGCCCACACCAAACAGATGTCATCAGCGGCGTATGCAACAGTGGCCAACATACCAACTTCCTTTTCCCCGCCTTGGTGCTGGGGGAGGGAGGCAGGTTGGCCTGGGTGCTGGTGGAGGGAGGCAGGTAGGCCTGGGTGCTGGTGGAGGGAGGCAGGTAGGCCTGGGTGCTGGTGGAGGGAGGCAGGTAGGCCTGGGTGCTGGTGGAGGGAGGCAGGTAGGCCTGGGTGCTGGTGGAGGGAGGCAGGTAGGCCTGGGTGCTGGTGGAGGGAGGCTGGTAGGCCTGGGTGCTGGTGGAGGGAGGCAGGTAGGCCTGGGTGCTGGGGGAGGGATGCAGGTAGGCCTGGGTGCTGGGGGAGGGAGGCAGGTAGGCCTAGGTGCTGGGGGAGGGATGCAGGTAGGCCTGGGTGCTGGGGGAGGGAGGCAGGTAGGCCTGGGTGCTGGGAGAGGGAGGCAGGTAGGCCTGGGTGCTGGGAGAGGGAGGCAGGTAGGCCTGGGTGCTGGGGGAGGGAGGCAGGTAGGCCTGGGTGCTGGGGGAGGGAGGCAGGTAGGCCTGGGTGCTGGGAGAGGGAGGCTGGTAGGCCTGGGTGCTGGTGGAGGGAGGCTGGTAGGCCTGGGTGCTGGGGGAGGGATGCAGGTAGGCCTGGGTGCTGGTGGAGGGAGGCAGGTAGGCCTAGGTGCTGGGAGAGGGATGCAGGTAGGCTTGGGTGCTGGGGGAGGGAGGCTGGTAGGCCTGGGTGCTGGGGGAGGGAGGCAGGTAGGCCTGGGTGCTGGGGGAGGGAGGCAGGTAGGCTTGGGTGCTGGGGGAGGGAGGCAGGTAGGCCTGGGTGCTGGGGGAGGGAGGCAGGTAGACCTGGGTGCTGGGGGAGGGAGGCAGGTAGGCCTGGGTGCTGGCGTGTGGTATGTGCAAACTCTGGCCATTGTGGTCCGGGGTCGAGCAAGGCGTGGATATTGTGGCCACCTTGAGGTCTAATCCACACTCACCATGGATTTATCTGGTAATCCAATTGAGATGCTCTTGGGCTTCCCTGGGTGCTCAGGGATGTACTCAGCCTCAAGGTAAACACACCAACTTGACGCTCTAATTACCAGTACAACTTCGTACCCTGCTTCACAATGACCCTGAATAACCCATAGGGGCAACTTGTACAGTTTAAGTACACGCAAACTTCTAGAACAAACCAGTGAATCTGTACGATGGTACAACATGGTTGCAGCTGGCAATCCCAATCATTATGGCCGAAGAGGAGGAGGACGAGGGAGAGAATCAGTAATAGCGAGAATCCGTCTTGGATACAAATATCCATGGAGATATGGAATGGAAACAACAGCTGAGCAGCGAAGTTGCAGAATCTGTGGTGAGAGTGACGGACACCGCCTTGACCACTAATATATTCGTCAAATATTGATACTGTTCTTAAAAGATTTCCCCATTTTGCACCCGCAAGATAACGTAAGCTTTTAAGGGTTGACAGATGTTAATCTTCTTGTTTGAGGAGCTGTTCACTTGAGACAGTCAAGCAAGTCCCAGCTGTGTCTGGGTACAAGTAACAGGATGAACAACCCAGCGGGTTTTCTTCCTATTGGGGAGTGTTGTACATGCTGCTATGGCGGGAGTGCCGGCTGGTGTGCTCGCCTCACCACTACAGTCTGGGGCCGGGTGGAGTGTTGACACAAACCTGAGCAAATGTAGCCGTGGCTGCTGCAGGGTAGCCGGCCCGAGCACAGTCTGAAGCAACACAATGAGACGACCTGGGTAATCCAGTTTACTGTCACCAGAGATCCCAGTGTACACAGTCTTTGTCTTGGAGCACCACAAGGATCCCTGCGGCCCTGGGCCATGATTGGTGGACAGGAAGGTGGCTGGTGGACAGGAAGGTGGCTGGTGGACAGGAAGGTGGCTGGTGGACAGGAAGGTGGCTGGTGGACAGGAAGGAGGCTGCTGGACAGGAAGGAGGCTGGTGGAGAGGAAGGAGGCTGGTGGACAGGAAGGTGGCTGGTGGACAGGAAGGTGGCTGGTGGACAGGAAGGAGGCTGGTGGACAGGAAGGTGGCTGGTGGACAGGAAGGTGGCTGGTGGACAGGAAGGTGGCTGGTGGACAGGAAGGTGGCTGGTGGACAGGAAGGTGGCTGGTGGACAGGAAGGAGGCTGGTGGACAGGAAGGAGGCTGGTGGACAGGAAGGAGGCTGGTGGACAGGAAGGAGGCTGGTGGACAGGAAGGTGGCTGGTGGACAGGAAGGTGGCTGGTGGACAGGAAGGTGGCTGGTGGACAGGAAGGTGGCTGGTGGACAGGAAGGTGGCTGGTGGACAGGAAGGTGGCTGGTGGACAGGAAGGTGGCTGGTGGACAGGAAGGTGGCTGGTGGACAGGAAGGTGGCTGGTGGACAGGAAGGAGGCTGGTGGACAGGAAGGAGGCTGGTGGACAGGAAGGAGGCTGGTGGACAGGAAGGTGGCTGGTGGACAGGAAGGTGGCTGGTGGACAGGAAGGAGGCTGGTGGACAGGAAGGAGGCTGGTGGACAGGAAGGAGGCTGGTGGACAGGAAGGAGGCTGGTGGACAGGAAGGAGGCTGGTGGACAGGATGGAGCCTGGTGGACAGGAGGTAGGTTTGTGGACAGGAGGCAGGTTTGTGGTCGTAATTAGGCCATCTGTCTCATTTACAATTCACTTACCAACAGATCATTCATATCGAGTAAGTAATTTCCGCTTCACTCTGATGCTCTCTTTAACTGTTCACTTATTCACACACGCACACACACACGCACACACACACACACACACACACACACACACACA
>WNGS01092210.1:35491280-35557346 GCA_020271785.1 Procambarus virginalis | reverse complement strand
GACATGCTTGCAAAGACAGCCTGTAGAAAACCAGTGTCATAAATTAATATGAGGGTTTCATTAGCAGTGACAAAGAGAATACTTAAACAAATATCTAATGAAGATCTCACCGACCTAACAAATTCAAAGACCTGAAAGTTGTAGCATTAAATATTATGATAGATATCGTGAGGAGACATTCACATATGGGACTAATAGAACAAGAACCCGGCAATGTGATGTTATAGTGGCCAGAATACGCCTGGGATATAGACGTATCTGGCAGCTTTCTCAAAACCCAAATGTCGAATACACAATGTGTCAACTTTGTGAAAGTGTCGAATACACCATGTATCAACTTTGTGAAAGTGTCAAATATACCATGCATAAACTTTGTGAAAGTGTCGAATACACCATGTATAAACTTTGTGAAAGTGTTGAATACACCATGTATAAACTTTGTGAAAGTGTCGAATACACCATGTATAAACTTTGTGAAAGTGTTGAATACACCATGTATAAACTTTGTGAAAGTGTCGAATACACCATGTATAAACTTTGTGAAAGTGTCGAATATACCATGTATAAACTTTGTGAAAGTGTCGAATACACCATGTATAAACTTTGTGAAAGTGTGGAATACACCATGTATAAACTTTGTGAAAGTATCGAATACACCATGTATAAACTTTGTGAAAGTGTTGAATACACCATGTATAAACTTTGTGAAAGTGTCGAATACACCATGTATAAACTTTGTGAAAGTGTTGAATACACCATGTATAAACTTTGTGAAAGTGTCGAATACACCATGTATAAACTTTGTGAAAGTGTGGAATACACCATGTATAAACTTTGTGAAAGTGTCGAATACACCATGTATAAACTTTGTGAAAGTGTCGAATACACCATGTGTCAACTTTGTGAAAGTGTCGAATATACCATGTATAAACTTTGTGAAAGTGTCGAATATACCATGTATAAACTTTGTGAAAGTGTCGAATACACCATGTATAAACTTTTTGAAAGAGAAAACATGCACTCCCTTGAACATTATATTGTAGAATGTCCCATATTGGCTGACCTTCGCCCTCCTGGGCTAAGGTATGCTGAACTCGGCAACTACTATATGAGTACTGGAACACTTGATAATATATTGAACTTGTACCCAAGACTGACTATGTAACACATCTGTTATACGATCTATTGTACTTATACAATATGTAATACGTCTGTTTTACAATGTTTTGTACCAATACAATATGTAATACATATTGTATTGGTACAAAACTAACTAAACCACACAGGGTGTGCGTGTGTGGGTTAGTTTCACATTAACTAGGTAAATACACAGGGTAGCAACAGCAACATTGGGACCTCGGGCCCAGTGGACAGCACGTGGGGGTCGCAGACCTACGGGCTACAAATTGGCAGAGTTTCTTTAATCCTGTTGCCCCTGTTCACCTAGCAGTAAATAGGTACCTGGGAGTTCGACAACTGCTACGGGCTGCTTCCTTAGAATCCCACCTTTCTAGCCACATTGTTGTTTAAAGCAATGACTCCTGTCCTATCTCTTTTCTATATATACTTCTAAAGCTGTTTGCCTACACAATGTGCTCCTTTACTTCATCCCATTTCCCCGCTTCTCTCACGCTGTATCTTGAGTTATCTTGACGGTTATCATGAGATGATTTCCGGGCTTAGCGTCCCCGCGGCCCGGTCCTCGAAAAGGCCTCCCTTTTTTGTTACACACTTGCAGGAAACAGCCCGTAGCAGCTGTCTAACTGCCTGGTTTATATTTACTGCTAGGTAACAGGTGCATCAGGGAGAAAGAAACTCTGCTCATTTGTTTGTGCCTCCAACGGAGATCCAACCCGGAACCTCAGGACTATGAATCCGAAGCGCTGCCCACTCAGCTGTCAGGCCCCCTGACCCCTAAAAGAAAACTTTCCAACATCTATCTGACTCATGTGAGTGTGCAGCTTCCTCCCCTGTTCCCGTGTTCTCTTGGTCTTCAGTGGGAACATTTCGTCTATTTCCACTCTGTCAGTCCCCATAAGTATTTTATATTTTGCTATCATATCTCCCCTCCTTTTTCTATCGTCGTCAGGGTCAGTTCCTTTAGGCACTCTTCATATCCCATCCCTCGTAACTCTGGGACGAGCCTCGTCGCAAAGTTTTAAACCTTTTCTAGTTTCCTTGTGTTTCTTCAGGTGGGGACTTAATGATGGGGCTGCATACTCTAAGATTGCTCTCACATAGGCAGTGTAATGCGCTCTTAACTCCTCCTTACTTAGGTTTCTGAATGACGTTCAAACTTTTGCTAGCATAGAGTATGCTGCTGTCGTTATCAAATTTAGATGTGCCTCTGGAGTTAGATAAGATGTTAGTCCACTGCCAGGTCCCTTTCTCGAATCGTCACAGGAAGATAGTTTCCCTTCATCGTGTACTGTCCCTTTGGTCTCCTGTTACCTAGTCCATTTCCATAACTTTACACTTGCTCGTGTTGTACTCCAATAGCCATTTCCCTGACCATCTCTGCAGTTTGTTCAAGTCCTTTTTGAGGATCCTCTTGGAGGATCCTACAATCCTCATCTGTCACAACTCGTCTCATTAATTTCGCATCATCCGCGAACATCGACATATAGGACTCGACTCCTGTAGACATGTTGTTCACGTATATTAGAAATAGAATTGGTCCCAGCACCGATCCTTGAGGTACTCCACTCGTTACTGTTCGCCAGTCTAACTTCTCGCCCCTGACTGCCAGTGGTATGGTGTGGTGTGGTGTGTGTAGTGTAGTGTAGTGTAGTGTAGTGTAGTGTAGTGTAGTGTAGTGTAGTGTGTGTGGTGTGGTGTGGTGTGGTACTTACCTACCAGTGTTCACGAGGTAATGCGGTCCAGCTCTTTCTGCTCTACTAGTAGCCTTGTACCTAATTTCTAAAACTTTCAAATTCTTTGTCGATGGAGGTGGCTTCCAAAACTTCCTCCTGTAGTGCATTCCACTTGTTAACAACCTGTACAGGGCACGAGTACTTTCTTACGTCTCTTCTGCTCATTGACGTTTCCAACGTCCACCTGTATTGTGTTGCCCTACTTTCTCTCAGTCTGAAGACGCTGGCCTTGTTTACCTTATCTATTCCCCTCAGTATCTTGTATGTTGTAATCATATCCCCTCTGTTCCTTTTATGCTCTAGGGTTGTGAGATTCCATTATCCTTCGTTCGTAGCTTAACCCTCTAAGCTCTGGCACTAATATTGATGCAAACCTCTGTACTTATTGAAATTCTGGCATTATGTTCCAGAAGGTGTTGATTCCATGCCAGTGCTGCGTATTCCAGTATTTGTCGAACAGAAGTTGTGAAGATTGCTGTCAAGGAGCCCTGATTTAAGTTTCTAAACGAAGTTCTTATATTTGCCAGCGTCCCATATGCTGCCGATGTTATCCTGTTTATGTGTGTCTCCGGCGTGAGTGTTGGAGACATGAACACTCCCGGAGCCTTCTCTCGTACTGATTCATGTAGCTACCTGGACAAGAACTTTAGAACATCTGTAAATACAAGGTCCTTAAATCACATTAGTTCCCCCAGGGAGCCTCAGGAATACAGTAGGAGCGCAGTTATTATATATAGTTCTTTTTGAACGACGGAGACTGTTGGAGACTCTCAGCTGTGTGGAGACTCTCAGTCGTGTGGAGACTCTCAGTCGTGTGGAGACTCCCAGTCGTGTGGAGACTCTCAGTCGTGTGGAGACTCTCAGTCGTGTGGAGACTCTCAGCCGTGTGGAGACTCTCAGTCGTGTGGAGACTCTCAGTCGTGTGGAGACTCTCAGTCGTGTGGAGACTCCCAGCAGTGTGGAGACTCCCAGCAGTGTGGAGACTCCCAGCAGTGTGGAGACTCCCAGCAGTGTGGAGACTCCCAGCAGTGTGGAGACTCCCAGCCGTGTGGAGACTCCCAGCCGTGTGGAGACTCCCAGCCGTGTGGAGACTCCCAGCCGTGTGGAGACTCCCAGCCGTGTGGAGACTCCCAGCCGTGTGGAGACTCCCAGCCGTGTGGAGACTCCCAGCCGTGTGGAGACTCCCAGCCGTGTGGAGACTCCCAGCCGTGTGGAGACTCCCAGCCGTGTGGAGACTCCCAGCCGTGTGGAGACTCCCAGCCGTGTGGAGACTCCCAGCCGTGTGGAGACTCCCAGCCGTGTGGAGACTCCCAGCCGTGTGGAGACTCCCAGCCGTGTGGAGACTCCCAGCCGTGTGGAGACTCCCAGCCGTGTGGAGACTCCCAGCCGTGTGGAGACTCCCAGCCGTGTGGAGACTCCCAGTCGTGTGGAGACTCCCAGTCGTGTGGAGACTCCCAGTCGTGTGGAGACTCCCAGTCGTGTGGAGACTCCCAGTCGTGTGGAGACTCCCAGTCGTGTGGAGACTCCCAGTCGTGTGGAGACTCCCAGTCGTGTGGAGACTCCCAGTCGTGTGGAGACTCCCAGTCGTGTGGAGACTCCCAGTCGTGTGGAGACTCCCAGTCGTGTGGAGACTCCCAGTCGTGTGGAGACTCCCAGTCGTGTGGAGACTCCCAGTCGTGTGGAGACTCCCAGTCGTGTGGAGACTCCCAGTCGTGTGGAGACTCCCAGTCGTGTGGAGACTCCCAGTCGTGTGGAGACTCCCAGTCGTGTGGAGACTCCCAGTCGTGTGGAGACTCCCAGTCGTGTGGAGACTCCCAGTCGTGTGGAGACTCCCAGTCGTGTGGAGACTCCCAGTCGTGTGGAGACTCCCAGTCGTGTGGAGACTCCCAGTCGTGTGGAGACTCCCAGTCGTGTGGAGACTCCCAGTCGTGTGGAGACTCCCAGTCGTGTGGAGACTCCCAGTCGTGTGGAGACTCCCAGTCGTGTGGAGACTCCCAGTCGTGTGGAGACTCCCAGTCGTGTGGAGACTCCCAGTCGTGTGGAGACTCCCAGTCGTGTGGAGACTCCCAGTCGTGTGGAGACTCCCAGTCGTGTGGAGACTCCCAGTCGTGTGGAGACTCCCAGTCGTGTGGAGACTCCCAGTCGTGTGGAGACTCCCAGTCGTGTGGAGACTCCCAGTCGTGTGGAGACTCCCAGTCGTGTGGAGACTCCCAGTCGTGTGGAGACTCCCAGTCGTGTGGAGACTCCCAGTCGTGTGGAGACTCCCAGTCGTGTGGAGACTCCCAGTCGTGTGGAGACTCCCAGTCGTGTGGAGACTCCCAGTCGTGTGGAGACTCCCAGTCGTGTGGAGACTCCCAGTCGTGTGGAGACTCCCAGTCGTGTGGAGACTCCCAGTCGTGTGGAGACTCCCAGTCGTGTGGAGACTCCCAGTCGTGTGGAGACTCCCAGTCGTGTGGAGACTCCCAGTCGTGTGGAGACTCCCAGTCGTGTGGAGACTCCCAGTCGTGTGGAGACTCCCAGTCGTGTGGAGACTCCCAGTCGTGTGGAGACTCCCAGTCGTGTGGAGACTCCCAGTCGTGTGGAGACTCCCAGTCGTGTGGAGACTCCCAGTCGTGTGGAGACTCCCAGTCGTGTGGAGACTCCCAGTCGTGTGGAGACTCCCAGTCGTGTGGAGACTCCCAGTCGTGTGGAGACTCCCAGTCGTGTGGAGACTCCCAGTCGTGTGGAGACTCCCAGTCGTGTGGAGACTCCCAGTCGTGTGGAGACTCCCAGTCGTGTGGAGACTCCCAGTCGTGTGGAGACTCCCAGTCGTGTGGAGACTCCCAGTCGTGTGGAGACTCCCAGTCGTGTGGAGACTCCCAGTCGTGTGGAGACTCCCAGTCGTGTGGAGACTCCCAGCCGTGTGGAGACTCCCAGCCGTGTGGAGACTCCCAGCCGTGTGGAGACTCCCAGCCGTGTGGAGACTCCCAGCCGTGTGGAGACTCCCAGCCGTGTGGAGACTCCCAGCCGTGTGGAGACTCCCAGCCGTGTGGAGACTCCCAGCCGTGTGGAGACTCCCAGCCGTGTGGAGACTCCCAGCCGTGTGGAGACTCCCAGCCGTGTGGAGACTCCCAGCCGTGTGGAGACTCCCAGCCGTGTGGAGACTCCCAGCCGTGTGGAGACTCCCAGCCGTGTGGAGACTCCCAGTCGTGTGGAGACTCCCAGCCGTGTGGAGACTCCCAGCCGTGTGGAGACTCCCAGCCGTGTGGAGACTCCCAGCCGTGTGGAGACTCCCAGCCGTGTGGAGACTCCCAGCCGTGTGGAGACTCCCAGCCGTGTGGAGACTCCCAGCCGTGTGGAGACTCCCAGCCGTGTGGAGACTCCCAGCCGTGTGGAGACTCCCAGCCGTGTGGAGACTCCCAGTCGTGTGGAGACTCCCAGCCGTGTGGAGACTC
The DNA here is from genome assembly GCA_020271785.1 of Procambarus virginalis. Lineage (NCBI taxonomy): Eukaryota > Metazoa > Arthropoda > Malacostraca > Decapoda > Cambaridae > Procambarus > Procambarus virginalis. The sequence continues at coordinate 35,551,039 of WNGS01092210.1, read as the reverse complement.
CCAGCCGTGTGGAGACTCCCAGCCGTGTGGAGACTCCCAGCCGTGTGGAGACTCCCAGCCGTGTGGAGACTCCCAGCCGTGTGGAGACTCTCAGTCGTGTGGAGACTCTCAGCCGTGTGGAGACTCTCAGCCGTGTGGAGACTCTCAGCCGTGTGGAGACTCTCAGCCGTGTGGAGACTCTCAGCCGTGTGGAGACTCTCAGTCGTGTGGAGACTCTCAGCCGTGTGGAGACTCTCAGCCGTGTGGAGACTCTCAGCCGTGTGGAGACTCTCAGCCGTGTGGAGACTCTCAGCCGTGTGGAGACTCTCAGCCGTGTGGAGACTCTCAGTCGTGTGGAGACTCTCAGCCGTGTGGAGACTCTCAGCCGTGTGGAGACTCTCAGCCGTGTGGAGACTCTCAGCCGTGTGGAGACTCTCAGCCGTGTGGAGACTCTCAGCCGTGTGGAGACTCTCAGCCGTGTGGAGACTCTCAGCCGTGTGGAGACTCTCAGCCGTGTGGAGACTCTCAGCCGTGTGGAGACTCTCAGTCGTGTGGAGACTCTCAGTCGTGTGGAGACTCTCAGTCGTGTGGAGACTCTCAGTCGTGTGGAGACTCTCAGTCGTGTGGAGACTCTCAGTCGTGTGGAGACTCTCAGTCGTGTGGAGACTCTCAGTCGTGTGGAGACTCTCAGTCGTGTGGAGACTCTCAGTCGTGTGGAGACTCTCAGTCGTGTGGAGACTCTCAGTCGTGTGGAGACTCTCAGTCGTGTGGAGACTCTCAGTCGTGTGGAGACTCTCAGTCGTGTGGAGACTCTCAGTCGTGTGGAGACTCTCAGTCGTGTGGAGACTCTCAGTCGTGTGGAGACTCTCAGTCGTGTGGAGACTCTCAGTCGTGTGGAGACTCTCAGTCGTGTGGAGACTCTCAGTCGTGTGGAGACTCTCAGCGTGTGGAGACTCTCAGCGTGTGGAGACTCTCAGCCGTGTGGAGACTCTCAGCCGTGTGGAGACTCTCAGCTGTGTGGAGACTCTCAGCAGTGTGGAGACTCTCAGCAGTGTGGAGACTCTCAGCAGTGTGGAGACTCTCAGCAGTGTGGAGACTCTCAGCAGTGTGGAGACTCTCAGCAGTGTGGAGACTCTCAGCAGTGTGGAGACTCTCAGCTGTGTGGAGACTCTCAGTCGTGTGGAGACTCTCAACGTTCCGTTTTCAGTGAGCCACTAAACACACTGAAGAATTATAACCCAAACAAATTCTTCAAGATTGTGATACCAAAACAAATCATATATGAGAGGTCATTCTAACTCCACCTGATTTTTCAGTAGCCATAGAGAGTATGTCTATACCCTGCACCAGGCCCTGATTCCTGGAACTCCATATTCACCAAGAACTGCAAAAAACTTCTGTTGCAGGTCCTAAACTTTTTCCGGAGATGGAGACTAGATGCTGGTGTTATCCCTGACATGCTGCTAACAGCAGAAATAGCACCACTCCATATACGGGGGAATAAAGCAGAGACATAAAACTATAGGTCGATAAGTAAGATCATAAAACACATAGAATCTCAACGTCTATATAATGGACAACCTGGTTTCAGAACAGGGCGCTCTTGCCTTTCACAGTTGCTGGACTACTGTGATATGGCCTTAGATGCCATGACAGACTAAGAAAGGGCTGACGTAATTTACTCAGATTTCGCAAAAGCCTTCGACAAATGCGACCACGGCGTTATTGCACACAAAATGGGTTTAAAGGAATCACCGGAAAAACAGGCAGATTTCCTACAGTTTCCTGACAAACAGAACCCAATATGTAATAGACAACAAAGTAAAATCCGGACCATGAACCGTGAAGAGCTCAGTCCCCCAGAGTACTGTGCTTGCTCCAGTACTTTTTCTCATCCTCATATCGGACATAGACAAGGGCACAATCTATAGTACTGTATCATCCTTTGCAGATGACACTAGGATTTTTATGAGAGTAGACAACATTGACCTGATTTACTTCAGGAAGCAGCATACAACGGTTTGCTGCTTCCTTGAGTAAATCAGGTCTTTCAATGGGCCACACAAAATAATATGGTATTTAATAAAGATAAGTTCCAGCTCCTGAGCTATGAAAAAAAATGAAAATTTAATTATGGAAAAAAGTACAAAACACAATCAAATCTTACCATAGAACGTAAAAGTAATGTAAAGGATTTGGGTGTACTCATGTCGGATGACCTTTCCTTTAAAAAAATCAATAAAGAAGCCGTCACAACTGCAAGAAAATGACAGGTTGGATAACAAGAACCATTCAAATAAGAGATGCTATTCCAATTAAGGTACTCTTCAAGACGTTAGTGCTCTCTAGGGTGGAGTACTGTTGCACAATAACAGCCTCTTTAAAAGCTGGAGATATTGTTGACCTGAAGAGCGTTCAGAGATCGTTTACTATCAGAATTCACTCAATAAACCATCTAAATTACTGGGACCGATTAAAATGCGTAAATATATATTCAATAGAGCGCAGGCAGGATATATAATATACCGCCTGATACATAATAATTTACACGTGGAAAGTATTAAAGGGGCTGGTCCCAAACCTGGCTTCGTCGGCCGCCCACCACTGTAATGGGGCGGTGAAGCGAGTGCCGTCGTCCACCCTCGCCCATCTGGGCCACCAAAGAACTTTTATAGGCGTCGTAGTGGGCGGACGACGACAGCCCACCCAGACCCACCAGGAGGTTCCTAGGTGGGCATCTGATAAAATGTAATCGACACTAAAGGAGGTTGGCGGTTGTCGTGGAGGTAGGCTGAGGGCGGCTGGCCTGTAGGTGCTGTGGGTGGGCCAGGGGTGACCGCCTGCGTCAGGTGGGCGGTGGGCAGGAGCCCAGGATAATAAGTGGGCGGATAACTGCGGTAAAGTTGGAGGCAAGACTGCTGTAAACTGCGGCAAGCACTACCTTGCTTGCTGGTAGCAGTGCGACTGACGCCAGACCACTTGACAACACCCCTGGGAGAGACCCGGGCGGCCCCCCGAGACCAGCGGCGGCGTACGGCGCCAGCCGAAGCAGCAGAGGTCGTGGTTCTTGACGGGCTGCTCTGATGCGTGGGCAGGAACGGCGTTGAGGACGGCCTCCGACAGGAGTGAGCTGATGGAGAAGGAATGTTTGAGGGGCGTGCGGGCCATGTTACTGCTGCTGCCGTACGCCTCACCACAACCCAAGTTCACCATGCTATTAACCCCACTAACAAATATAAATTTCTCAAAGTGGAAGTTTACGCTATCAATGTTTGCCACTTGTTATAGAGAGCCACGCACTCCCGCACCGCGACCTGCAGGCAACTGATGACTTCTACCGTTGTTGTTGTTGTTTTAGATTTAACTACTCGGAAAAAAAGTTATAAATAGCACGGGCTATGATGAGCCCGTAAGTGGAGGCTCTTTGGAGCCATTATCTGTATCAATAGCCGACACTTGAGATCTGGGGATGGGATCCGTGGACGCGCCAATCCAATCTAAGATTATAAGGCAGACCATTAAATTATAGTAAGTATAATGACCATCAACCAGGAGGCCTAGTCAAAGACCGGGCCCCGGGGACCTTTTAACCACGGAATCAACGCAGGTAACAGAAAGATAACTTATAAACCTCTGGAGGGTTATTATGACCTAACAACCTCTCTAGGGTTATTATAACCTATCAACCTCTGGAGGGTTATTATAGCCTAACAACCTCTCTAGGGTTATTATAACCTATCAACCTCTGGAGGGTTATTATAGCCTAACAACCTCTCTAGGGTTATTATAACCTATCAACCTCTGGAGGGTTATTATGACCTATCAACCTCTGGAGGGTTATTATAACCTATGAACCTCTGGAGGGTTATTATAACCTATCAACCTCTGGAGGGTTAATATAACCTATCAACCTCTGGAGGGTTATTATAACCTATGAACCTCTGGAGGGTTATTATGACCTATCAACCTCTGGAGGGTTATTATGACCTATCAACCTCTGGAGGGTTATTATGACCTATCAACCTCTGGAGGGTTATTATGACCTATCAACCTCTGGAGGGTTATTATAACCTATGAACCTCTGGAGGGTTATTATGACCTATCAACCTCTGGAGGGTTATTATAACCTATCAACCTCTCTAGGGTTATTATAACCTATCAACCTCTGGAGGGTTATTATAACCTATGAACCTCTGGAGGGTTATTATAACCTATCAACCTCTCTAGGGTTATTATAACCTATCAACCTCTGGAGGGTTAATATAACCTATCAACCTCTGGAGGGTTATTATAACCTATGAACCTCTGGAGGGTTATTATGACCTATCAACCTCTGGAGGGTTATTATGACCTATCAACCTCTGGAGGGTTATTATGACCTATCAACCTCTGGAGGGTTATTATAACCTATGAACCTCTGGAGGGTTATTATGACCTATCAACCTCTGGAGGGTTATAACCTATCAACCTCTCTAGGGTTATTATAACCTATCAACCTCTGGAGGGTTATTATAACCTATGAACCTCTGGAGGGTTATTATAACCTATCAACCTCTCTAGGGTTATTATAACCTATCAACCTCTGGAGGGTTAATATAACCTATCAACCTCTGGAGGGTTATTATAACCTATGAACCTCTGGAGGGTTATTATGACCTATCAACCTCTGGAGGGTTAATATAACCTATCAACCTCTGGAGGGTTATTATAACCTATGAACCTCTGGAGGGTTATTATGACCTATCAACCTCTGGAGGGTTATTATGACCTATCAACCTCTGGAGGGTTAATATAACCTATCAACCTCTGGAGGGTTATTATGACCTATCAACCTCTGGAGGGTTATTATGACCTATCAACCTCTGGAGGGTTATTATAGCCTAACAACCTCTCTAGGGTTATCATGGCCTATTAACCTCTCTATGGTTATCATGGCCTATTACTCTCTTTAGGGTTATCGCGGCCTATTAACCCCTCTAGGGTTATCATGGCACGAAAATAGGTATACTGACCAACCATCAAGTATACTTTAGTCCTGAACATAATACAAGAGAAAAGAACACGTTGAGTATACCTAGGCTGAGAAGTGGAGTGTATTTGACCGTATTAATTTTCCTTCTCCAAGATGTGTCACCTCTCTTATGGTCAAGTTACAATTGTCTTATGATATTGCTTTTATTTTTATTTTTATATAATATATATATATAGTACCTAGTAGCCAGAACGCACTTCTCAGCTACTATGCAAGGCCCGATTTGCCTAATAGGCCGAGTGATATTCTTTATTTTCAAAAAAAAACATACAATTGGTTTATTTGAATTATTATTATTATAATATATTAAGAACATAAATTATTGACTTAGTTATGTTAGTTTAGGTTCGGTCATATATCTACGTTAGTTTTAAGTCGAATTAAAAAAAAATTAACTCATATATAATGAAATGGATAGTTTTATTATTTCATAAGGCAAATTAAAAAATATATATATAAATTCAGGAATACTTGGTTTATTAGGCAAAATGGGCCTTGCATAGTAGGCCGAGTTCTGCGTTCTGGCTACTAGGTACAACATTATATATATATATTTATATATAGTATATTCCACAACAAGGAAAGGCTGAAGGAGGAAGACAAAAATACAAGTTCTACATAGGATAATACATATATTTTATTATAAAAAATACAACATGATTTTTTGTCCAACAACTCATTAATAAAATCTTTGGTCTGGAGTTTACACGGAGAATAGTGATCAGGGAGCATTATTTACAGTCTCATGGGAACAGTGTAGTACTGTAATATAAATTAATGTTGCTATATAAATTAGCATTATGTACATTGTTATACACATGTTGGGGAGCAGCAGCTGGGAGGAGCGGTCATGGTGACAGTTAATTACAGGTGATTGATCTTCTGGAGACAGGAGAGGCTTGGTGGCGGCGTGCTCCAGTGGTCAGTGACGCCTTACCAAGTGGGAGTTACCAAGTGGTACCCCCCCCACACTTGAGGTTACCAAGTGTGTGGAATACCAAGTGGAAATTTTAGGAACAATTGAATAAAGAGTTCCACTGGCAGCAATGTTTACAATCTCCGCCATCATCACACAGTCACTCGCGTGCTCTGGAGGTCGGGTCCCTGGAGGAGTGTGACGGTGTCGGGTCCCTGGAGGAGTGTGACGGTGACGGGTCCCTGGAGGAGTGTGACGGTGACGGGTCCCTGGAGGAGGGTGACGGTGTCGGGTCCCTGGAGGAGGGTGACGGTGTCGGGTCCCTGGAGGAGTGTGACGGTGTCGGGTCCCTGGAGGAGTGTGACGATGACGGGTCCCTGGAGGAGTGTGACGGTGACGGGTCCCTGGAGGAGTGTGACGGTGACGGGTCCCTGGAGGAGTGTGACGGTGACGGGTCCCTGGAGGAGTGTGACGGTGACGGGTCCCTGGAGGAGTGTGACGGTGACGGGTCCCTGGAGGAGTGTGACGGTGTCGGGTCCCTGGAGGAGTGTGACGGTGTCGGGTCCCTGGAGGAGTGTGACGGTGACGGGTCCTTGGAGGAGTGTGACGGGGTCGGGTCCCTGGAGGAGTGTGACGGTGTCGGGTCCCTGGAGGAGTGTGACGGTGACGGGTCCCTGGAGGAGTGTGACGGTGACGGGTCCCTGGAGGAATGTGACGGGTCCATGGAGGAGTGTGACGGTGTCGGGTCCCTGGAGGAGTGTGACGGTGTCGGGTCCCTGGAGGAGTGTGACGGTGTCGGGTCCCTGGAGGAGTGTGACGGTGTTGGGTCCCTGGAGGAGTGTGACGGTGACGGGTCCCTGGAGGAGTGTGACGGTGTCGGGTCCCTGGAGGAGTGTGACGGTGTCGGGTCCCTGGAGGAGTGTGACGGTGTCGCTGGAGGAGTGTGACGGTGTCGGGTCTCTGGAGGAGTGTGACGGTGCCAGGTCCCTGGAGGGGTGTGACGGTGACGGGTCCCTGGAGGAGTGTGACGGTGACGTGTCCCTGGAGGAGTGTGACGGGTCCCTGGAGGAGTGTGACGGTGACGGGTCCCTGGAGGAGTGTGACGGTGTCGGGTCCCTGGAGGAGTGTGACGGGTCACTGGAGGAGTGTGACGGTGTCGGGTCCCTGGAGGAGTGTGACGGTGCCGGGTCCCTGGAGGAGTGTGACGGTGACGGGTCCCTGGAGGAGTGTGACGGTGACGGGTCTCTGGAGGACTGTGACGGAGACGGGTCCCTGGAGGAGTGTGACGGTGACGGGTCCCTGGAGGAGTGTGACGGTGACGGGTCCCTGGAGGAGTGTGACGGTGACGGGTCCCTGGAGGAGTGTGACGGAGACGGGTCCCTGGAGAAGTGTGACGGTGACGGGTCCCTGGAGGAGTGTGACGGTGTCGGGTCCCTGGAGGAGTGTGACGGTGTCGGGTCCCTGGAGGAGTGTGACGGTGACGGGTCCCTGGAGGAGTGTGACGGTGGAGGCGGGTGACGGGTCCCTGGAGGAGTGTGACGGTGGAGGCGGGTGTCGGGTCCCTGGAGGAGTGTGACGGTGGGGGCTGGTGACGGGTCCCTGGAGGAGTGTGACGGTGCAGGCTGGTGACGGGTCCCTGGAGGAGTGTGATGGTGTCGGGTCCCTGGAGGAGTGTGACGGTGCAGACTGGTGACGGGTCCCTGGAGGAGTGTGACGGTGGAGGCTGGTGACGGGTCCCTGGAGGAGTGTGACGGCAGGCGGGTGTGGGAGACAGTGACGGGGATGAAGGGGGGTGATGGCTCACGCTCAGCTCAGGTATTCTGGAACAAGGAAACACTTACATCACACTGTTTCCTCCTTCACACTTGGCTCAGTAATGTATAACTTGGAAGAAAATATTCATTGATAAAAGCAACTTCTAATTACCTTGTTGAAGTAGAATATCTAAGCCAGAGAAGTCGGGTGAGGATGTTGAGGCGTGGGCGGTGACTGGGTTGCGGGCGTGGAGAGTGGGCGTGTGTGGGCGGCTGGTGGCTGGGTTGTGAGCGCCGCCCTGAGCGTCTCCACCCAGCTGAAGGCGCGGGCGAGGTATGGGCGGTGTCACTAACTAAGTTAGCTGGGTCGGCCGCCCACCACTGTAATGGGACGGTGAAGCGAGTGCCGTCGTCCAGCCTCGCCCATCTGGGCCACCAAAGAACTTCTGTAGGCGTCGTAGTGGGCGGACGACGACAGCCCGCCCAGACCCACCAGGAGGTTCCTAGGTGGGTTGCTCGGGTGGGCATCTGAGAGAAGGTGATCGACACTGAAGGAGGTGGGCGGTTGTTGTGGAGGTGGGCTGAGGGCGGTGGGCTTGGACAAGCCTGTGGGTGCTGTGGGTGGGCCAGGGGAGACGGCCTGCGTCAGATGGGCGGTGGGCAGGAGCCCAGGATAATAAGTGGGTGGATAACTGCGGTAAAGTGCTGCTGCCGCGGCTGCGGCAGAAGCTTGCTGATAGAGTGCGGTTGACGCCAGACCACTTGACAACGCCCCTGGCAGAGACCCGAGCGGCCCCCCGAGACCAGCAGCGGCGGCGGCTGCGGCTGCGGCGTACGGCGCCAGCCCCAGCGGGGAGTAGCAGCCGAAGCGGCCGAGGAGGGACTGCTTGAAGGCGGCCAAGCGGTTGCGGGAAGCTGTGGTGGAGCGGCGCCGCAGCTTGCCCGTGGTGCCGCCGATAAAGACGTCGTCGGCCGAGGGGTCGAGCATCCAGTAGTTGCCCTTGCCCGGGTCGTCGTAGTGACGGGGAACCTTAACAAAACACTTGTTAAGACTCAAGTTGTGACGGATGGAGTTCTGCCAACCTTGTTTGTTCTCCCGGTAGTACGGGAAGTTCTTCATGATGAACTCGTAGATGCCGCTCAGAGTAAGCCGCTTCTCGGGCGAGGACCTGATGGCCATCATGATGAGGGCGTTGTAGCTGAAGTGCGGCTTCTCGTGCTTCTTCTTCTCCTCTCCGTCTTCCTTCTTCATGTCCTTCTCGTCTTTTTCTTGCTGTTCCTCCACCTCCGAGTCAGACATGACCCCGGCAAGGGGACTCGCGGCGCCTGTCACGTCTATGTCCTCCTCGTCGTCTTCCACAGCTGCTGTCATCTCAAAATCTTGAAGGCAGAGGTCGTGGTTCTTGACGGGCTGCTCTGATGCGTGGGCAGGAACGGCGTTGAGGACGGCCTCCGACAGGAGTGAGCTGATGGAGAAGGAATGTTTGAGGGGCGTGCGGGCCATGTTGCTGCTGCTGCCGTACGCCTCACCACAACCCAAGTTCACCATGCTATTAACCCCACTAACAAATATAAATTTCTCAACGTGGAAGTTTACGCTATCAATGTTTGCCACTTGTTATAGAGAGCCACGCACTCCCGCACCGCGACCTGCAGGCAACTGATGACTTCTACCTGTCCGCTCCACATTTTACAGCCGTCGGCTCCTCCTACCGGAGCAGCAATCACCAATCACAGAGGAGCGCCGCCCAAAGCTCCTCCTCCGTGCAGCGCCGCGTGTTTATTGGCGCTGGAAATGTTTAAGGCGGAGTTTCGCCAGCGTTGGATAATCTTGCCACCCTCATAAAACTATAATTATTCAAAATTGTGAGGAAACTCTATGCAAATATAAGTGAAAATTTATTACAAATAACTGTGACGATAATTTCATATGTGTTNGCTTCACTGGCAATTTTGTTCGAACCACAACGCTGTAAATGCTTCACCCACGTACTACAAATACAAATAATCGCCAACAGAACCTAAACACCTAACCTAACCTAACCTATGCCTATTTATACACAATATGCTAATATATTATAATATTAATTTATACTTGAGAAAATTCCCGTTTTGAATGAACAACATGTTAAAATTTATGAATGCGTCTGTGGGGTTGACCGCTGAATGTAATGGACTTGAGTCGAGGACGGGTTGTTATGAATGAAGGGCGTTGGTTTATGAATGAAGCTCCTCGTGTGTATGAATGAAGCGCCTTGGTATAAGCTCCTCGTGTGTATGAATGAAGCGCCTTGGTATAAGCAAATTATCTTTAGTTTAGACCTTAAGAACCTTAGTGTCATACAGGTTGTAGCAGCTCCCGCGGCCACAGCAGCACACACAACATACTTGTGACGGAGTTTGGCCATGAGTGTACAATAACTGCCTCGCATGGGCCAATATGGGCCTTCTGTTGGGTCATGTAAACACGATATACTCACTATACGGACCCCATAGTTAGGTGACCTGAGTGGGCAATGACCCTGACTACACCCTCACAGTGAGCCTACACTCTCACAGTGAGCCTACACCCTCACAGTGAGCCTACACCCTCACAGTGAGCCTACACCCTCACAGTGAGCCTACACCGTCACAGTGAGCCTACACCCTCACAGTGAGCCTACACCCTCACAGTGAGCCTACACCCTCACAGTGAGCCTACACCCTCACAGTGAGCCTACACCCTCACAGTGAGCCTACACCCTCACAGTGAGCCTACACCCTCACAGTGACCCTACACCCTCACAGTGAGCCTACACCCTCACAGTGAGCCTACACCCTCACAGTGAGCCTACACCCTCACAGGGAAGGTGGAGCCGCTGGTGGTGGGGGCTTGGCTGGCCGCCTACAACGTGGAGCTGGAGGAGCTGAGGCGGACCAGCGCTGAGGCGGCCTGGGACGCCCTACTCCGCCCCCGTGACCACGGGACAGCTCGCCGCCTGCTGGAGGACCAGGAGGCCTTGGTGAGTGTGTCTGGTGCCCTTGTGTACCCGCACGTGGTGTCTCTGGTGCCCCTGTGTACCCGCACGTGTTGAGTGTGTCTGGTGCCCCTGTGTACCCGCACGTGGTGTGTGTGTGTCTGGTGCCCCTGTGTACCCGCACGTGGTGTGTGTGTCTGGTGCCCCTGTGTACCCGCACGTGGTGAGTGTGTCTGGTGCCCCTGTGTACCCGCACGTGGTGGGTGTCTGGTGCCCCTGTGTACCCGCACGTGGTGTGTGTGTCTGGTGCCCCTGTGTACCCGCACGTGGTGGGTGTCTGGTGCCCCTGTGTACCCGCACGTGGTGAGTGTGTCTGGTGCCCCTGTGTACCCGCACGTGGTGAGTGTGTCTGGTGCCCCTGTGTACCCGCACGTGGTGAGTGTGTCTGGTGCCCCTGTGTACCCGCACGTGGTGAGTGTCTCTGGTGCCCCTGTGTACCCGCACGTGGTGTGTGTGTCTGGTGCCCCTGTGTACCCGCACGTGGTGTGTGTGTCTGGTGCCCCTGTGTACCCGCACGTGGTGAGTGTGTCTGGTGCCCCTGTGTACCCGCACGTGGTGAGTGTGTCTGGTGCCCCTGTGTACCCGCACGTGGTGAGTGTCTCTGGTGCCCCTGTGTACCCGCACGTGGTGAGTGTGTCTGGTGCCCCTGTGTACCCGCACGTGGTGAGTGTCTCTGGTGCCCCTGTGTACCCGCACGTGTTGAGTGAGTGGTCTATGGTGCCCCTGTGTACCCACTTACGAAACCTGTACATCTTTCGTCAATACTGGTGGCGGGTCTGCGTGTAGCCCAACAGTTTAAGATCTGGGAAGCGCCACAAACTTATCAAGAGAAATACTAACCTGGGACCTCGCGGGACCTGGTAGCGCTTCCCGCCTCGTAAACTGCTTAATGAATACAGACTAAGCCGCCATGGTCATGGGAGGATGAGTAGGCTGGACAAGTGGACACTTCAGCGCTTGATGAATCGTGACCATCAACTGGTGATGGTTATAGAACACACGAGAGGTGACTTTAATGTTCAAGGGGTTCTGATTGGGTGGTTATAGATAGGAGCTGCCTCGTATGGGCCAATAGGCCTTCTGCAGTTACCTTGTTCTTATGAACCGCTGTTCGTAAAGTGGAACACACTGGAATATAACAAAGGTCCTCCATTAAAGAACAACATTACCGGAGAATGAACAAGTGGTTGACCTGGTCGTCCCCGCCCAGTCACCCGCAGCCTCACTCACCTCCCTAAACGTGAGACAGAACTTTACACCTTTGCATTCTCTATTTTAAATCAGCTGTTCCATCTATGCCTCTGTACTCACCTTGGTGTGCTTGCAGGGTTTTAGCTCTGGCTCTTTGGGCTTGCCTCTCAACTGTCAATCAATCAATCAATTTTTTCTGTATAACAACTTCTATGTATGTGTGTATGTATGTATGTATGTATGTATGTATGTATGTATGTATGTATGTATGTATGTATGTATGTATGTCAAATTAGTGTATATGAAAACCGTTATAATGGACATTGGACACGAGGCTCAGGCGGCCTCTATCAACTGCCACACATTTAAACACAGATAAAGTGTTCAAGTTAAGACAGGACGCATCACGGGGGTATTAATAAAACAAAACAAAACAAAAGTGAATATAAACTGGAAAGTTTAGAATGATGAAAGACCTGGGTAAATACTGGTTTCGAAACAAGGTTGTTAATTTGTCTACCAAATTTCCGGGTAACAGAATCGGGGTCACTTCATTGTTTCAAGCGTAGGCTAGACACATATATACATGAATGAGTTTTGGTGGATATAAAAGCATCGGCCGTATAGGCCCATAGGCCTCCTGCGCTCTCCGTGGCTCCTGTGTGCAGATGGCCAGCTGTGTCGGGGCTCATTCAAAACATCTTTATGTAAAAATATTTATTTATGTACATATATACAATCAGAGAGTATGTAACAGTGGCTGAATATGTGAGTTAGATGGGGGGGGGGTCAGTGTCACCTGCAGGTCAGTGTCACCTGCAGGTCAGTGTCACCTGCAGGTCAGTGTCACCTGCAGGTCAGTGTCACCTGCAGGTCAGTGTCACCTGCAGGTCAGTGTCACCTGCAGGTCAGTGTCACCTGCAGGTCAGTGTCACCTGTAGGTCAGTGTCACCTGCAGGTCAGTGTCACCTGCAGGTCAGTGTCACCTGCAGGTCAGTGTCACCTGTAGGTCAGTGTCACCTGTAGGTCAGTGTCACCTGCAGGTCAGTGTCACCTGTAGGTCAGTGTCACCTGCAGGTCAGTGTCACCTGCAGGTCAGTGTCACCTGCAGGTCAGTGTCAGGTCAGTGTCACCTGTAGGTCAGTGTCACCTGCAGGTCAGTGTCACCTGCAGGTCAGTGTCACCTGCAGGTCAGTGTCACCTGCAGGTCAGTGTCACCTGTAGGTCAGTGTCACCTGCAGGTCAGTGTCACCTGCAGGTCAGTGTCACCTGCAGGTCAGTGTCAGGTCAGTGTCACCTGTAGGTCAGTGTCACCTGCAGGTTACAATGAGGTACAGTGCTGTCTGGGAACAAGTGCCCTTTGGTGTAGCGTTGTCGTCCTTTCTCCCAGCACAGTGCACGACGCCACAACACAGTGCACGACGCCACAGCACAGTGCACGACGCCACAACACAGTGCACGACGCCACAGCACAGTGCACGACGCCACAACACAGTGCACGACGCCACAGCACAGTGCACGACGCCACAGCACAGTGCACGACGCCACAACACAGTGCACGACGCCACAACACAGTGCACGACGCCACAACACAGTGCACGACGCCACAGCACAGTGCACGACGCCACAGCACAGTGCACGACGCCACAGCACAGTGCACGACGCCACAGCACAGTGCACGACGCCACAGCACAGTGCACGACGCCACAACACAGTGCACGACGCCACAGCACAGTGCACGACGCCACAGCACAGTGCACGACGCAACAACACAGTGCACGACGCCACAGCACAGTGCACGACGCCACAGCACAGTGCACGACGCCACAGCACAGTGCACGACGCCACAGCACAGTGCACGACGCCACAGCACAGTGCACGACGCCACAACACAGTGCACGACGCCACAACACAGTGCACGACGCCACAACACAGTGCACGACGCCACAACACAGTGCACGACACCACAACACAGTGCACGACGCCACAACACAGTGCACGACGCCACACCACAGTGTACGACGCCACAACACAGTGCACGACGCCACAACACAGTGCACGACGCCACAACACAGTGTACGACGCCACAACACAGTGCACGACGCCACAACACAGTGCACGACGCCACACCACAGTGTACGACGCCACAGCACAGTGCACGACGCCACAGCACAGTGCACGACGCCACAGCACAGTGCACGACGCCACAACACAGTGCACGACGCCACAACACAGTGCACGACGCCACAACACAGTGCACGACGCCACAACACAGTGCACGACGCCACAGCACAATGCACGACGCCACAACGCAGTGCACGACGCCACAACACAGTGTACGACGCCACAACACAGTGCACGACGCCACAACACAGTGCACGACGCCACAACACAGTGTACGACGCCACAACACAGTGTACGACGCCACAACACAGTGTACGACGCCACAACACAGTGCACGACGCCACAACACAGTGCACGACGCTACAGCACAGTGCACGACGCCACAACACAGTGCACGACGCCACAACACAGTGCACGTCGCCACAACACAGTGCACGTCGCCACAGCACAGTGCACGACGCCACAGCACAGTGCACGACGCCACAACACAGTGCACGACGCCACAACACAGTGCACGACGCCACAGCACAGTGCACGACGCCACAACACAGTGCACGACACCACAGCACAGTGCACGACGCCACAGCACAGTGCACGACGCCACAGCACAGTGCACGACGCCACAGCACAGTGCACGACGCCACAGCACAGTGCACGACGCCACAGCACAGTGCACGACGCCACAGCACAGTGCACGACGCCACAGCACAGTGCACGACGCCACAGCACAGTGCATGACGCCACAGCACAGTGCACGACGCCACAACACAGTGCACGACGCCACAACACAGTGCACGACGCCACAGCACAGTGCACGACGCCACAACACAGTGCACGACGCCACAGAATAGTGCACGACGCCACAACACAGTGCACGACGCCACAGCACAGTGCACGAAGCCACAGAACAGTGCACGACGCCTCAGCACACTACCCCAGAGCACAGTACTCTACGGCACAACACAGCCCACTACACCACAGCGTACAGGAGTGTGTAGGCGGCGTCACTCCTCGTTCTGCACATCCCAGGAGTGTTTCAGGTGTGTGTGTCGTCGGGGCCGCCCGCGACGCCGGGGTCCGCCTCCTGGCCTGGCGCCCGGGCCAACTCCGTCACGCTCTGCAACATGAAACAAAATTAACGATTAGTGTCATCTACGGGCTCACCATAGCCCGTGCTGCCTAGAACTTTTTGTTCCAAGTAGCGAATCAACAACAACAAACAACAATTAGTGTCACAAAATAAAAGCAAACAGCCTCGTTTCTGAAAAAGGCACAATTAATAAATACAAGTCATATTATATACCAGACGGTATATAAATCCTCGACGGATTTTGAAGCCTATTTAACCTAACGCAAGCCACGCTAGCCCAGCCGGCCGTAACAGTCTCACCTCAGTTAATACATCGTAACATAGCGAGCTTTGAGTGACATCTTGTGTACGGTTTGACCATAACCTCAATTAACGATGATTAGAAAATATTAATTAACCATTACCATGCTGACATAATGTTAGTTTCAACCGATTTGGCTTTAAAAGACAGCCATTTAATTATATTATTTATAATTATGTTTAGTCAACCTTCTTTCTGTACTCAGTGACTTTTTATATTTTTGTATTGAACATTTGAAGCTGTTCCAGTTTGCTTTTTCATGTAACAAATTTCTGATATATTTGATAAATAAATGAAAACTAGGAAGCGAAAGCTTATAGTCAGTTCTAGTGTGCTAGATCTACTTTGTTAAGAGGCATTAAAGCTTCCTAGATCCATCTTGGCAGAACAATTATTTCACATCCACCTTCCTAGACGAATTTTAACTCACTAATTCTTACAACCGACGAACATGAACTTTTAGCTGTGGATTTGCATTTTTTCTTTCAGACATTCCGTTGTTTATATTAATACTTCCATTGCTTGGATTAATTATTCTGGGTTGTTGTTAAAGATTCGCTACCTGGAACAAAAAGCTACAAGTAGCACGGGCTATGGTGAGCCCGCAAAAAGGTATATTCAGGGTCGTTTGTGACGACAGTCACAAGGCTTGTCCAAGCACCTGATACCTAACTGTTCACTGTCTCTCAGTGCCTTCAGCTCTTCGTTACTTACTGAATTAACTGCATTTGTAAAAGTTGACAATTATGTGTTAAGTTACATTTTCTCTTGAGCAGCCAGAGATAAAAAAAATAATAAGACATTACTAACCTGTTGAGGGAGGCGGTGCAGGTGGGGATACCCGGTACGCTGGGACGTGTCTAGCCTCCGTGGCTCCGCCGTCAGTGGTGGCGCCTGCTGCTGCTGCTGGAGGGGCGTGCCCGTGTGGGCCCCAGTAGGCACGGTCAGGGGCACGTGGTGAGCTGGGGCCCCAGTAGGCACGGTCAAGGGCACGTGGTGAGCTGGGGCCCCAGTAGGAACGGTCAAGGGCACGTGGTGAGCTGGGGCCCCAGTAGGCACGGTCAAGGGCACGTGGTGAGCGGCGGCCAAGGTGCCATGTTCAGATGTACCCAAGATGCCATGATCAGTTGTGTTGGTGGAGATTTCCGACTGTTGACGTTGCTGACGAAATGCTTCCAGCTGACGACGGCGCTGACGGCGTTGATGGATCCTTTGAGAGCGGGAATAGAGTCTCTCGAGGCCTGGAGGCGGCGGTGTCCCGCTCTCCTGCAACAGGTCTCTCAGGATGGACAGCAGAGTTGTCTGCAGGCCACACGAGTTCTGCATACCCCGGCCTGCTTCACTGTTGATACCCATTAAGGCGTACAAAGTCATCTCAATAAGTTGATCATTATCTGTGGAGGAGTCACTGGTCTTCATGTCTGGTAGCAAGACACTGGACAGAGCTCAGGACGCAGAGCTCCACACTGAAGCAGCACTGAGGGCAGACTGGTCCACCCAGGGCAAGTGTGACACATTGTAACAGTCGCCTGTCATCATCCTGCGACTCCAGCTCATGCACTTCAAATCAAATCAGCTTTCTTCGTTTCCCTATGCTGCTGTATTCCTAAATTTATTCAGTTGTTATTATTTCGGCGACACATATCTACTGATGTAGCATCAATAACATGCAAGAATTTGAACAAACAAATAAATTATGATGCAGTAAGTGAAAAATAGTCAACTGGAGTTTGAATCGCGGGAGGGAAGGTGAGGTGAGGTCCATCCACGGCCACTCCCACCTTGCCGGAGTCCAGCCTTATGTACACACAACACCCGCCATGCGACCCTTCTCTCACAGCGGTATCCTCCTCCCTCCCTCCCTCACCTTAAACACTAACATCTTATTTTGCTATCTATAATAAATTATGTCCTGGCGGAACTCCTACCTACCTAGCACTCGGTTACAATGTCTCTGAAGCCGTTGGTGGTGTCAATCGGTCTCTTCAGACTAACCATAAGGCCACACCCAGGAGGCAGTCATTAAATTGAACCGCGCATTTCAGCTGCTTCTCCTTTTGTCTCCATAAGCTAGCCTCCCCATGCATATTACTGCCTCGTAGCTCATCTCTTATCACGGACACTGAGCGCCAGTGTCCGTGACCAAGGACAGGCCGAGGAGGAAGCACGGGTGATCAGATAAGGCAGACACTTGCCGCAACGAACCACTGAGGTGAGCAAATTAGTGCTAACATGAGAGGATCTGAGATAGCCGTGACCACTGGGGCGCTTACCTTTCCTTACCCATCTACCTCTCCATCCCTCAGGCCCCAACCATCCATTACCCCCACCCACTAAGCCTTCATATTATCTCCCCCTTCCCCACAGCCCCAACACCATTCCCTCCCCAGGGTCCTACTGTCTTCCTCATTCATCTGCTTCCTGCTCCTACCTGAAGTAGAGGAGGGTAGCCTCGGCTACTCTGTCCTGCGATGTATCTTATTGTCTCAATTGACCTTGATCTTTCTCCACCTCATACTTGCTGTAGTAACAACTAGTTCATAACATATAATAAATATATGTGGCATAATAAGACACACAAACTGAAACGTTCCCACACCCGTCACCCGCAAGACATGTAAACTTGAGAGCTGTGAGATATTATACCTCTGTTGTACAGTCTGTTCACTTGAGACAGTTGAGCAAGTTCCAGCTGTGTCTGTGTTCAAGTGACAGGATGAACAACCCAGTGTTCTTTTTTTTCTGAGTGGTGCTGTCACATGCTGCTATGGCGGTGTGTTCGCTCACAGGATGAGTGGCGCTGCCCAATACTATCGCTATGGCGGTGTGTCCACTCACAGGATGAGTGGCGCTTCCCAATACTGTCACTATGGCGGTGTGTTCATTCACAGGATGAGTGACGCTGCCCAATACTATTGCTATAGCGGTGTGTTCACTCACAGGATGTGGCGCTGCCCAATACTGTCACAATGGCAGTGTGTCCACTCACAGGATGAGTGACGCTGCCCAATACTGTCACTATGGCGGTGTGTCCACTCACAGGACGAGTGGCGCTGCCCAATACTGTCACTATGGCGGTGTGTCCACTCACAGGATGAGTGACGCTGCCCAATACTGTCACTATGGCGGTGTGTCAACTCACAGGATGAGTGACGCTGCACAATACTGTCACTATGGCGGTGTGTCTGGATGAAGAGTACACCCTGGCAGTACTCCCGCCGGTGGGGGCGCTACTCTGGTGTTAAACAGTGGCATGACTCTCCTGATCTTCAGCAAGTTGTTGGTGAGTCTCGGGAAGACTCAGCTGTAGTGTGGTAAGGCGGTAATAGGAGACCGTTGTGCCAAAGGCTGTCAGATGCTTTATGATCGTCTCTGGTTGTCATTACTGCCGTTTGCTTCTGCTGACGAGTGATGTCGGCCGGGTTTTAAGACGGTTAGGTTAGGTCGGACTATTCAGCTTTTCAGGTAAACTCAAATATTCACAATATATTTGACAGTACGGTTTAATACTAAGTAAAAATAAGTACAATTCCTGACTGTCATTCATAGTTCATAATTGCACTTCTGGGGCTGTTACATTTACCTCCCCATTTTTATAGGACGGGCTGGTATAGGATGTTAACAGCCTGTTGGGCGGATCTTTGGCTCCTGAAGACTAACTGCTTTTTTGTGTAGAGAGGTGGTATTACATGTTGTAGTTTACCCTACTGTATAATACAATACAATACAACGTGACGATTCTGGGGGACTGACAATTATTTAATACCAACCGTTGATATATTGTTTTATTAAGCAGGGCGGCGTCTAAGAGGCGAGCGTTCTCAGGTGTCGCCCTACAGCCTCACCAGTGTGTGCCGGGACCCAGGAGCTTGAGGGTAATATTCGTGTCTGCTGCAGGCTGCGTGGGGCCGCCTGCGGGTGCTGGAGGCCGACAGGCTGCGGCGGTGGGCTCCGCATTCCAGGGAGCGCCGCATGCTGCACCTTATCACCCGCGGGCCCCGGTACACCCACCACCAGGCCAGGTAGGTGCTACACCCGCGGGCCCCGGTCCTTCATTGTGTCCTTCATTGTGTCCTTTATTGTGTCCTTTATTGTGTCCTTCACTGTGTCCTTTATTGTGTCCTTCACTGTGTCCTTTATTGTGTCCTTCACTGTGTCCTTTATTGTGTCCTTCACTGTGTCCTTCACTGTGTCCTTCACTGTGTCCTTTATTGTGTCCTTTATTGTGTCCTTTATTGTGTCCTTCACTGTGTCCTTTATTGTGTCCTTTATTGTGTCCTTTATTGTGTCCTTCACTGTGTCCTTTATTGTGTCCTTTATTGTGTCCTTCACTGTGTCCTTTATTGTGTCCTTCATTGTGTCCTTTATTGTGTCCTTCACTGTGTCCTTTATTGTGTCCTTCACTGTGTCCTTCACTGTGTCCTTCACTGTGTCCTTTATTGTGTCCTTCACTGTGTCCTTCACTGTGTCCTTTATTGTGTCCTTCATTGTGTCCTTTATTGTGTCCTTCACTGTGTCCTTTATTGTGTCCTTCACTGTGTCCTTCACTGTGTCCTTCACTGTGTCCTTCACTGTGTCCTTTATTGTGTCCTTCACTGTGTCCTTCACTGTGTCCTTTATTGTGTCCTTCATTGTGTCCTTTATTGTGTCCTTCACTGTGTCCTTTATTGTGTCCTTCACTGTGTCCTTCACTGTGTCCTTCACTGTGTCCTTTATTGTGTCCTTCACTGTGTCCTTCACTGTGTCCTTTATTGTGTCCTTCATTGTGTCCTTTATTGTGTCCTTCACTGTGTCCTTTATTGTGTCCTTCACTGTGTCCTTCACTGTGTCCTTTATTGTGTCCTTCATTGTGTCCTTTATTGTGTCCTTCACTGTGTCCTTTATTGTGTCCTTCACTGTGTCCTTCACTGTGTCCTTCACTGTGTCCTTCACTGTGTCCTTCACTGTGTCCTTCACTGTGTCCTTCACTGTGTCCTTTATTGTGTCCTTTATTGTGTCCTTCACTGTGTCCTTTATTGTGTCCTTTATTGTGTCCTTTATTGTGTCCTTTATTGTGTCCTTCACTGTGTCCTTTATTGTGTCCTTTATTGTGTCCTTCACTGTGTCCTTTATTGTGTCCTTTATTGTGCCCTTCACTGTGTCCTTTATTGTGTCCTTCACTGTGTCCTTTATTGTGTCCTTTATTGTGTCCTTTATTGTGTCCTTCACTGTGTCCTTTATTGTGTCCTTCACTGTGTCCTTTATTGTGTCCTTTATTGTGTCCTTCACTGTATCCTTTATTGTGTCCTTTATTGTGTCCTTTATTGTGTCCTTTATTGTGTCCTTTATTGTGTCCTTCACTGTGTCCTTTATTGTGTCCTTCACTGTGTCCTTTATTGTGTCCTTTATTGTGTCCTTCACTGTGTCCTTTATTGTGTCCTTTATTGTGTCCTTCACTGTGTCCTTTATTGTGTCCTTCACTGTGTCCTTCACTGTGTCCTTCATTGTGTCTTCAATATAATGGAACAATTGATGAGATGTATTATCCTTCCGAGCCACAAAATTGGTGACAATAACACCAGCATGTATGGATGGGTATGGTGGGCACTACCGCCCATGGGATGGGTATGGTGGGCACTACCACCCATGGGATGGGTATGGTGGGCACTACCACCCATGGGATGGGTATGGTGGGCACTACCGCCCATGGGATGGGTATGGTGGGCACTACCGCCCACGGGATGGGTATGGTGGGCACTACCACCCACGGGATGGGTATGGTGGGCACTATCACCCACGGGATGGATATGGTGGGCACTACCGCCCACGGGATGGGTATGGTGGGCACTACCGCCCACGGGATGGGTATGGTGGGCACTACCACCCACGGGATGGGTATGGTGGGCACTACCACCCACGGGATGGATATGGTGGGCACTACCACCCATGGGATGGGTATGGTGGGCACTACCCCCCCCTGACCCCACACACACGCCGCTTCCGCAGATCGCTGACGACTCTGGTATCCCGCATGCGGCGCCGCTACTCCTCCCTGACCCTCACCCACAACCGCACCGTGTACCGCGGCCAGCGTGACCTGACCGCCCTCATGAGGACGTCACGGGACCCCAAGCTGTTGTTGTGGGCGTGGCGGGCGTGGCACGACGCCCTGGGCCCGCCCATCCGCCCACTCTTCACCCAGGCCGTCCGGGTGATGAACCAGGGCGCCAGGAGTGCAGGTGAGCCTCATCCATCACCTTCATCCACCGCCCTCATCCACTTGTGTCTTATCTATCGCTACCAACTGTCTTTATTTATTTATATTACTGTTAATATTTTATTTATTACTAGCTGTACCCGGCCACGCATTGCTGTGGCTCAGCAACCATCCCCTGTCCACCTGTCCTACCCACCATTCCCCCTCCCCCGTCCCCATCGTTCTCCCTTCCATCCCCCTCTCCCCCATCCCCTCGTCCACCCAAACATCCCCTCTCCTCATTTATCAATGTAATAAAAAACATTGAAATTGAATCGACACATATATAGTATAGCGTGTGTTGCTTTTACGTGCAACAGATGGCGTTGTATATAAACAATAAAAGCATGTTTTTAGCTGTCACAAGTGTGACATCTATATACCTTGAGGTGCTTCCGGGGCTTAGCGTCCCCGCGGCCCGGTCGTCGACCAGGCCTCTTATATAGTAGGTATATAAAAACACGCGTGTATTCAAATGGAACGTTGTGTCAAAAGATCAAAGCAATCGGTGAATAACGTTCAGAGATTACAGCATGTGTTGCTTTTAAGTCCAACAGATGGCGCTGATTTTCAAAAGGCATTTTTTTTTTACATGTCACAGACGTGACATTTATATAGCAGGTATATAATAACACGCTTGTATGCGAATGGAACGTTGAATACAAATTTGAGTGCAATCAGTGAAGAACTATCGGAGACCGATTTTGAACAAACGAACATTTACATTATTATTTATATAGATTGATTTAATAACTTTATAAGTGATGAAACACGCTCTAAGTTTATAAACAGAACCGGTTAGTTGTAAGACACTTGAGAGGTCGTCAAGGGTGACTGTACCTTCAGGGTGGACTGTACCTTCAGGGAGGACTGTACCTTCAGGGTGGACTGTACCTTCAGGGAGGACTGTACCTTCAGGGAGGACTGTACCTTCAGGGTGGACTGTACCTTCAGGGTGGACTGTACTTTCAGAGAGGACTGTACATTCAGGGTGGACTGTACCTTCAGAGAGGACTGTACCTTCAGGGAGGACTGTACCTTCAGAGAGGACTGTACCTTCAGGGTGGACTGTACCTTCAGGGTGGACTGTACCTTCAGGGAGGACTGTACCTTCAGGGAGGACTGTACCTTCAGGGTGGACTGTACCTTCAGGGAGGACTGTACCTTCAGGGTGGACTGTACCTTCAGGGTGGACTGTACCTTCAGGGAGGACTGTACCTTCAGGGTGGACTGTACCTTCAGGGAGGACTGTACCTTCAGGGAGGACTGTACCTTCAGGGTGGACTGTACCTTCAGGGTGGACTGTACCTTCAGGGTGGACTGTACCTTCAGGGTGGACTGTACCTTCAGGGAGGACTGTACCTTCAGGGTGGACTGTACCTTCAGGGAGGACTGTACCTTCAGGGAGGACTGTACCTTCAGGGAGGACTGTACCTTCAGGGTGGACTGTACCTTCAGGGTGGACTGTACCTTCAGGGAGGACTGTACCTTCAGGGTGGACTGTACCTTCAGGGTGGACTGTACCTTCAGGGTGGACTGTACCTTCAGGGTGGACTGTACCTTCAGGGACGAGCAGGGTGCTGTAACCCAACATTACAGGCGGTCTGAGGTACAGTCACAACACTGTACTGGATTATAATGCTACATGATGTAAGTACACTGTATTATATGGAAGTTAATAGTATTCGAGATACAGAGTAAAGCAACATGTCAACACTGTAATATAAAGCAACACATCAACACTGTAATACAAAGTAGCACGTCAATAATGCAATCCGTCGTCGACTCAAGTCCATTCCATCCAGCGGTCGACCCCACAGACACAGTCAGCTATTTTTACATGCTGTTCATTTGCAACAGGAATTTTCTCAAATACAAATTAATATTATAATATATTATCTTATTGTCCATATATAGGCATAGGTTAAGTCAGGTGTTTAGGTTCTGTTGGCGAGTATTTCCATTTGTCGTCCGTGGGTGAAGCATTTACAGCGTTGTGGTTCGAACAAAAGTCGTCAGGGAATCACTTGTTCCGGAAGTGTTCGAACGAAATCATTTGTGAGTCGCAGCCCGTCCTCCAAACAAAGATCTAAAAGTGATTCCAATCACCTGCCAAACCGGTTTACACACGACTCACAACTGATTTAGTCAGAACACTTCCGGAACAAGTGATTCAATGACGAATTTTGTTCGAATCACAACGCTATAAATGCTTCACCCACGTACTACAAATGCAAATGCTCCTTACCTTGAGGTGCTTCCGGGGCTTAGCGTCCCCGCGGCCCGGTCATCGACCAGGCCTCCTGGTTGCTGGACTGATCAACCAGGCTGTTGGACGCGGCTGCTCGCAGCCTGACGTACGAGTCACAGCCTGGTTGATCAGGTATCCTTTGGAGGTGCTTATCCAGTTCTCTCTTGAACACTGTGAGGGGTTTGCCAGTTATGCCCCTTATGGTGAGGGGTTGGTGCTCGCCAACAAAACCTAAACACTTACCTAACCTATGCCTATATATGAACAATATGCTAATATATTATCATATTAATTTATATATGATAAAAGTTTTGTTTTGAATGAACAGCATGTTAAAATTAACCAATGCGTCTTTGGGGTCGACCGCTGGATAGAATGGACTTGGTGTGAGGACGGGTTGGCTCGAGACAGTTGTAAAGTTAGTCCTCATCATTGGACAGTGGCCAGGAGGTACCTCAGTACTCTTGTGCTCCAGAGTCCAGAGCCAAGATTCATGACACATTTCCCCATCCGCTTACGAAACATTTATATCCTTCAACACTTATAGCTACTTTTTCATTAATTTTAAACAGCTTGTGATCTCTGAAGAACTACGAGGTTGTTTAGGGTAATAATAACCTCGGGTTGTGACGCTTCGAAGCTCGCATATTGTTTTATAAATATAAATATATAGATGTCCCAGAGGATGGTGAGAGATGTACAGGCTCCGTCAGCGGCTGGGTAAATGATTGATAAATCCTGGCGCAGATCTGAAGGATGAATCGCAGGAGATGGTGGCAGCAGCAGCCATCTTGACTCTTGTCTCAGACAACCTTCACACCTCACTCTATTAACTTGACTGGTTGTTCACCTGATCACTTTATTTCCTGCTCCAGTCACAACCTGTGAGGTGGGGTACCCAGCCCCAGGAAGGTCACAACCTGTGAGGTGGGGTACCCAGCCCCAGGAAGGTCACAACCTGTGAGGTGAGGTACCCAGCCCCAGGAAGGTCACAACCTGTGAGGTGGGGTACCCAGCCCCAGGAAGGTCACAACCTGTGAGGTGAGGTATCCAGCCCCAGGAAGGTCACAACCTGTGAGGTGAGGTACCCAGCCCCAGGAAGGTCACAACCTGTGAGGTGGGGTACCCAGCCCCAGGAAGGTCACAACCTGTGAGGTGAGGTACCCAGCCCCAGGAAGGTCACAACCTGTGAGGTGGGGTACCCAGCCCCAGGAAGGTCACAACCTGTGAGGTGGGGTACCCAGCCCCAGGAAGGTCACAACCTGTGAGGTGAGGTACCCAGCCCCAGCAAGACCAGAAGTTGGCATAAGGTAAACTATGAACCTGAAGGCTTCCTGTCCCGGCCATTAGTGAATCATTAACGTTATGGACCAGCGGCACCAACCACCAGAGAGCTTCCCTGAAGTAATTACATCGACAAATATTAACAACAGGAAGAGCAAAAACATGAATGTAAACACAGTGGAGCAGGGAACACCAGGACACACGGTAGACAGGAGCAGGGAACACCAGGACACACGGTAGACAGGAGCAGGGAACACCAGGACACACGGTAGACAGGAGCAGGGAACACCAGGACACACGGTAGACAGGAGCAGGGAACACCAGGACACACGGTAGACAGGAGCAGGGAACACCAGGTCACGGTAGACAGGAGCAGGGAACACCAGGACACACGGTAGACAGGAGCAGGGAACACCAGAACACACGGTAGACAGGAGCAGGGAACACCAAGACACACAGGGTAGGCAGGGGCAGGGAACACCAAGACACACAGGGTAGGCAGGGGCAGGGAACACCAAGACACACAAGGTAGGCAGGAGCAGGGAACACCAGGACACACAGGGTAGGCAGGAGCAGGGAACACCAAGACACACAGGGTAGGCAGGGGCAGGGAACACCAAGACACACAAGGTAGGCAGGAGCAGGGAACACCAGGACACACAGGGTAGGCAGGAGCAGGGAACACCAAGACACACAAGGTAGGCAGGAGCAGGGAACACCAGGACACACAGGGTAGGCAGGAGCAGGGAACACCAAGACACACAGGGTAGGCAGGAGCAGGGAACACCAAGACACACAAGGTAGGCAGGAGCAAGGAACACCAGGACACACGGTAGACAGGAGCCGGGAACACTAGGACACACGGTAGACAGGAGCAGGGAACACCAGGACACACGGTAGACAGGAGCTGGGAACACTAGGACACACGGTAGACAGGGGCAGGGAACACCAGGACACACAGGGTAGGCAGGAGCAGGGAACAGAAGCACCGTTGGTGTGTACCTTATCTCATGGCGGTTGACACCTGATAATGCTCCCTGTGACCCCAGGGAGAGTTGACCCGACCCCTGTGGTGCAGGTCACTCGGCCCCTAGGGAGCTGGCTCACACTATGGTCCCTAACTCACTAATCACTCACTCACTCACTCGCACACTCACACACACACACACACACACACACACACACACACACACACACACACACACACACACACACACACACACACACACACACACACACACACACTCACTCACATTTCTATTGCCTTTGCAGCAAATCTCTGCCTCTGGAAGGCTTAGGCCTCTCAGGAACTCTACTACTGATTTCCTCTACAGTTGCATCCGGTCCGCCTTGTTGTCTGTTGTTGTCATCTCAGGCAGTCCCAGGATGATTACCGTTCTCTCCTTGTGTATTATCCTCCTAGTATTTTCTTTCATGGTCTGGGAATTTGCTTTTTGGAGAGCAACATCCATCATCTTTTACTTCCCACTGTATTGTTGTTGTTGACTCCTTGGCCCACGTGGTGTCATGTACAGGGTCAAGGTTTTCGAGCTTAACCACTGAGGCTCATTAGCAGAATAACGGCTGCATGTGGTATACTGGCCAACATCCGTGTATGCTTCAGCAAATTGGAGAATGGAGCTTTCCGGTCCCTATATACAGCGAAGGTGAGAGCCACTCTTGAATATGCGGCCCCAGCTTGGAACCCTTACATGAGAAAGGACAAGGAACTAGAAAAGGTACAAAGATACGCAGTGAATGATCATGTCTAGTACACAGAGATTGAACAACTGGGCTAGCACGACACAGACCGAGCTATTGGGCATTTATCTAGCCATTGAATACCTTAAGCTCAATGGCGGTGGAGTTATTTTCTGTGACTCTAAAAGTGCTCTGCAGTCCGTAAATAACCCATCACAATGTATGTCGGAAGTAGCTTGTAATATTAAATGGATTGTAATTTTTGCCAATGATAATAACTCTTGTATAAAATTTGTGTGGATCCCATCCCATGTTGGAGTTGGAAAACATGACTTCGTAGATCGATTGGCCAATGAGGCTTGCAGGAAAGAAAACATTGATTATGACTTTGGACTATCTAATGCAGTTATTAGAAACATACAAATTAAAGAAATTAATTCAGATTAAGAAGAACTAAGAAATGCCCAGAGACCTGAAAGCTACAGTATTAAAAGCTATGACAAGTTTTGTAATAATAGGTATTTGTATGGTCAGCACAGTAACCGAACCAGGCAATGTGATGTAGTCATTGCGTGAATTCGCCTTGGCTATAGACACATCTGGCAGGTTAGTGAGGCTGAGCCACTACCAGAATACTCAGATTGTAAACTCTGTGATAAACCTTTAATGCACTCATTAGAACACTACATTGATGAATGTGAAACCGTAAAGGACTTTAGACCTCCTGGCCTCTTATACCACCAACTGTGTAACTATTTTATTGACTCAGGTGTTCTGGACGACATCCTAACAATTTACCCAAAATTTGCTTGTCCATTTTAAAGAATGAAGAACAATTTTTATGTATATTACTTCTAAGCTGCATCACTTATGAACCCATCCCTGCCCTTGTGTGGCAGTGCACAATAGAAAGTTGTTTTCACATATCCATATATTAAAACATTGATTGTAACCATGATATATATGTGCTTCAGCCTACAGTTTAGACCTATTGTCTTGTGTATGACCCTCTGTCCTGCGTGACAGTGAATACTAGCATTATCCTCACTTTAATCAGACTATCAAAATCCTTACATTAGGCAAAATTGTAATTAATTTTGTCAATAAAGATGTTAATAATAATAAAGTGAGACTCGTTCAAGAGCTGAGGAGGGGGGGGGGGGTGTCGAGCTATGTGGAAAGATTTAGAGCACTGGATCTTACAACGCTGGAGGAAAGAAGGGATAGTAGGGACATGATAACAAAATACAGTATAAGATTCTAAGGGAAATTTGCAAAGTAGACAAAGCAGCGTTGTACACATTAGGAACAGCAGAACGAGGAGTCATAGATGGAAACTAGAGAAGCAAATGAGTCATAGAGCATCAGGAAAGCCTTTTTCAGTGTTAGAAGTGTCAATAAATTGAACAGCTTAGATGCAGTAGTAGTTGAAGCTAATGCGAGTCAGAACTGTAAATGTAAATATGATAAAAGCGTGAATAATGGTAAATGTAAATATGATAAAAATGAGTCATAGCAATAATCTAAGAACGTCGGAAGGCGGGGCTAGGAGCCTAGCTCGACCCAGCAAGCACATCTAGGTGAGAACACACGCACACGCGTCACAACTACCAAATTATGACGTGTTAACTCTTCCCTGCAGCAGACTGATGAAGGGAAGGACCATGGAGTCAAAGTCCACCACTCACTGAAAGTTGCACAACAGGTTGGAGCAGCAGTAGAAAAAGCTGACCAAACCCTAGGAATAATAAAGCGTACCTTTGAATTTAAGGAAAAGAAGTTAGTTATTTAACTGTATAAGTCTCTGGTGCGCCCCTACCTGGATTACTGAACCCAAGCATGGAGACCTCATCTTCAGAAGGATATGGCTGCTCTGGAGAAAGTTCAACACTGGGCAACAAAAATCGTTCCAGAACTGGACGTTTGGTGCTGTCCATATTCATAGGTTTATGATATAAAGATATAGCTTGTTATACTGATGCTTTCAGGCCTTGGGAGGCTAGTGAAAATTGTTCTCCTGTAAGTAATTGTTCTCCTGTAAGTAATTGTTCTCCTGTAAGATCTGAGTGTTTGGGATAATATATCTTGACAACAGAGATAAGGATTACCTTACCTTGCCTTACCTTGATCTTCTTCAGCTTCATTTTTCTTAATGACTAATTTGGCTGTAATGTTTGTGTCAAATGATGGGTTATATTTATGTGAGATTGTATCCGGCCCGGTAGTTCAGTCGGTTTCGTTCTCGACTCGAAATCAAGAATTCCTGGCTAGAATCCCGGGCGGGGCAGATATGTTTGGGCGTATTTCCTATCATCTAATACATCTGTTCACCTAGCAGTAAGTACGTACTCAGGAGTTAGTCAGCTTGTTGTGGGGCTGCATCCTAGGCAGGGGTGGGATGGGAATGGGGAGGACCTCGATATAAGCCTAACGTGTACGAATATACTCAGGCTGCCTGTCCCCAGACACAATGAATGAAATATATAAACGAGGTTATAATCTCTTTGTTCTGAGCAGGTTATTTATATTTGCCAGTATGAGGCTGTTGCTGTCGATCTTGCAGGAGTCTGTTGACGACTGGCCTGATCCATGAGTGTAGACACAGTGCTAGAGAGGTCCCAGGACTGGCCTGATCCATGAGTGTAGACACGGTGCTAGAGAGGTCCCAGGACTGGCCTGATCCATGAGTGTAGACACAGTGCTAGAGAGGTCCCAGGACTGGCCTGATCCATGAGTGTAGACACGGTGCTAGAGAGGTCCCAGGACTGGCCTGATCCATGAGTGTAGACACAGTGCTAGAGAGGTCCCAGGACTGGCCTGATCCATGAGTGTAGACACGGTGCTAGAGAGGTCCCAGGACTGGCCTGATCCATGAGTGTAGACACAGTGCTAGAGAGGTCCCAGGACTGGCCTGATCCATGAGTGTAGACACGGTGCTAGAGAGGTCCCAGGACTGGCCTGATCCATGAGTGTAGACACAGTGCTAGAGAGGTCCCAGGACTGGCCTGATCCATGAGTGTAGACACGGTGCTAGAGAGGTCCCAGGACTGGCCTGATCCATGAGTGTAGACACGGTGCTAGAGAGGTCCCAGGACTGGCCTGATCCATGAGTGTAGACTCATGGATTGTTAAAGATTCGCTACCTGGAACACAAAGTTCCACGTAGCACGGGCTATGGTGAGCCCGTAGGCCTTTAACCGGCTATACAGACAAAGGACTTCCGGTAGCTGTAGCTTACGTGGACTTTGCTAAAGCTCTTGACACGGTACCACATAAGAGACTGGCAAGGAAATAACAGACACATAGGTACAATGGCACAATGGGAGAATACTGGAATAGATAAAACAATGGTTAAAACTTAGAAAACAAAGGGTCGTGCTAAATGGGAATGAATGTGGCTGGGAAAATGTTGTAAGTGGAGTGCCACAAGGGTTCACCTTGGGGCCAACCCTTTTTGTCACATACATCAATGACACGTTTGAGAATATTATAAACATCATCAAATTTGCTGATGACGCTGAGCTGTGTGGTAAAGTGGGAAGTGTCGGTGATGTTGAGACCTTATACAGAGATCAACATGGACTCTAGAAATGGTCAGTTGACTGGCTAATGCTTTTTAATGTCGGTAAATGCAAGACCTTGCACGTGAGGCATAACAATCCCCGTTACACCTACCAAATTGGCAGCACTTCCCTTACAACACATAGACCAAGAAAGTGACCGTGGCGTCAGAATCCATCGTTCACTAAAAGTTGCACAACAAGTGGGAGCGGCAGTAAAAGAAAGCGAACCCAACCCTGGGAATAATAAAGCTTACCTTTACCTTTAAGGAAAAGAAAGTAGTCGTTCAATTGTATAAGTCTCTGGTGCGCCCTCGTCTGGATTATTGCCTCCAAGCATGGAGGCCTCATCTTGTGAAAGACACAGCTGCTCTGGAGAAGGTGCAACACCGTGCAACAAAAGTCTTCCCAGAGCCGAGTCATCTCTCGCACCAGGCACGGTTGAGGGCCACAGGGCTAACATCACTCCAGACCTGCCATGTCAGGGCGGATCTCATCGAAACCTTGAAAATACTGAACAATGTCGATCCGAACAGTTTCTTCAAAATGTCAGACGTAACACGAACGAGGAGCAACGGGTTCAAGCTCAACAAGCCACAATGTAGAACTGATAACAGGAGATGCTTTTACACATAGGGGTGTAAACCCGTTGAACCGCCTACCCGCCGAACCCGTAAATGCTAAAACTGTGCTGGGTTTAAAAATACAGCTGGAAAAGATCATCAGGGCAAACGAGGGAACCTTTGACAAGACGCCAGCTTCCTGTTCTCGTCGAGGATACTAGTGGCCCTCAGGTAAACTCAGGTAAATTTGAACACTACCGCTCGTAAACCTCTTATAACATTATATTGTTATTGTTATTATTATTATTATTATTATTATTATTATTATTATTATTATTATTATTATAGTGCAACAAGCATCCGTGTATAAACCTACAGGGTACGCGGATATGGGTGCCGCCTGGCGGGAGGAGCTGGAACTAGGCAGAGACGTGAACGTTTGGGCAGTGGTTGAGAGAGTGTACAGTCAGGTGGCTGATGTGTACACCTTGCTGCACGCTCATGTACGCCAGGCCCTGGTCAAGCAGTACGGTCACAGCCTCGTGGACCCCACGGCACCCATCCCAGCACATCTGGTGGGTGAGTTTGTTGATGCTACATGTGTACCTGTGTCCAGGTGTGCAGGCTTCTACACGGTACATGTGCACCTCCACCAACACTACTGTGTCCAGGTGTACAGGCTTCTACACGCTACATGTGCACCTCCACCAACACTACTGTGCCCAGGTGTGGAGGCTTCTACACGCTACATGTGCACCTCCACCAACACTACTGTGCCCAGGTGTGGAGGCTTCTACACGCTACATGTGCACCTCCACCTACACTACTGTGTCCAGGTGTGGAGGCTTCTACACGGCACACTTGCACTTCCACCAACACTACTTTTGCTCACAGAGTAAAGGAAGTACCTAAACGAATTTTGGTTGTGGAAGAATCCCAGGTGAGGTATTTAGATAGAACTTTTTGTGCCAGAGATATGGGAAACAGGTTAAGGGTTTGCTATCTGGGAGCTGGAATTGGTAATAAACAATATGAATGATATTATGGCTAGAAATGGGAACAAACCCATTATTTATATCAGTTCAGGTGGATATAGTGTTGGACGAGTTAGGAGTGAGGCGCTGATACACAGGTTTAAGACAGCCATGGAATTAATTAGGAGCAAGGGAGGAATCCCGATCATATGTGGCATTCTTCCAAGAAATGTAGTTGGAAATGAATGGTTGTCGGATTTAAACTATTTCGCTCAGATAGATGTATTAGACGAGGAGAAGGAGTAGCCATATTTGTTAGGGAAAATTTAAATGTAGTCTAAAAGAGGGAACCAAAACTGAGCAACACACCGAAACTATTTGACTAGAATTCAACGAAAAAGCTAAAAATCTTATACTAGGAATTAATTAGAGGCCACCAAACTTAGACAAAATGGAAGCAAAGCAACTATAGGATGAAATATCTAGAGCATCTAGGTCTAACAGTATTTGTGTCACGGGTGACTTTAATTTTAGTGGAATAAACTAGTTGAACAAAACAGGGAATAATGAAGCAAAAGATTTTCTAGAATTAATTGACGATTGCTTTGTTAAGCAACACATTAAGGAACCAACGCGGGAA
Organism: Procambarus virginalis; assembly: GCA_020271785.1. Lineage (NCBI taxonomy): Eukaryota > Metazoa > Arthropoda > Malacostraca > Decapoda > Cambaridae > Procambarus > Procambarus virginalis. The sequence goes on along the minus strand of WNGS01092210.1, from coordinate 35,518,427 downwards.
AATAATATTTTAGACTTAGTTTTAACTAACAGGGAAACTCAAATTAAGGACATGGAAATAGGGAGCCAGGTAGGGAACAGTGAACACAAAGAAATCAGATTTAGCATATAATGAAATAGATTTGTAGGATAAAAATCTGGCACCTGCGAGGTCGCAGGTGTCAGATTTTCAAGAAGCTCATTTTAATTGTCTAAGAAATTTTTAGGTTGAAACAGATCGGAAAGTCTTGGACAAAGTCCTGGGGGACGCAGCATGGTGTAGGCCAGGGGGGACGCAGCATGGTGTAGGCCAGGGGGGACGCACCATGGTGTAGGCCAGGGGGGACGCAACATGGTGTAGGCCAGGGGGGACGCAGCATGGTGTAGGCCAGGGGGGACGCAGCATGGTGTAGGCCAGGGGGGACGCACCATGGTGTAGGCCAGGGGGGACGCACCATGGTGTAGGCCAGGGGGGACGCACCATGGTGTAGGCCAGGGGGGACGCACCATGGTGTAGGCCAGGGGGGACGCACCATGGTGTAGGCCAGGGGGACGCACCATGGTGTAGGCCAGGGGGGACGCACCATGGTGTAGGCCAGGGGGGACGCAACATGATGACGGTGAGGCGAGATGCCTCACCATCACCACAGCGGCATCAGAGTGGCGCTGTGGTGATGTCACCAGCGGAGTCCCACAGGGCTCAGTACTTGGGCCCATCCTGTTTCTAGTATATGTAAACGATCTTCCGGAGGGTATAGACTCGTTCCTCTCAATGTTTGCTGATGATGTAAAATTATTATGAGAAGAATCAAGACGGATGAAGATAGACAGAGACTACAGGATGACCTGGACAAACTGGAGGATGATCTAGAAAATGGCTGCTAAAGTTCAACTCAGGAAAGTGTAAGGTGATGAAATTAGGCGACGGGAGCAGGAGGGTGAACACAAGGTATCATCTGGGAGGTGAAATCCTGCAAGAGTCAAATAGAGAGAAAGCTCTGGGGGTCGATATCACACCGATCCTGTCCCCAGAGGCCCACATCAAAGGATATCATCAGCGGCATATGCTGGACTGGCCAATATAAGAACTGCCTTTAGAAACTTGTGTAAGGAATCGTTCAGGACCCTTTATACCACTTATGTAAGACCAATCCTGGAGTATGCAGCTCCAGCCTGGAGTCCATACGTTACACAAGACACAAGACAAAGTTAGAGAAGATTCAGCGGTATGCCACCAGGCTCGTCCCGGAACTGAGAGGAATGAGCTACGAGGAAAGGCTAAAGGAGCTGAACCTCACATCCCTGGAAAACAGAAGAGTAAGGGGAGACATGATAACGACCTACAAAATTCTCAGGAAATTGACAGGGTTATCTTCTTCAGGTTATCTTGAGATGATTTCGGGGTTTTAGTGTCCCCGCGGCCCGGTCCTCGACCAGGCCTCCACCCCCAGGAAGCAGCCCGTGACAGCAGACTAACACCCAGGTACCTATTTTACTGCTAGGTAACAGGGCTCTAGGGTGAAAGAAACTCTGCCCATTGTTTCTCGCCGGCGCCCGGTATCGAACCCGGGACCACAGGATCACAAGTCCAGCGTGCTGTCCGCTCGGCCGACCGGCTCCCTCTCAGTGACTACTTGTTGTATCGAATGTATTGGCTGTCATCCAATTGGCTCATGAATCGCTGTCAACCTCTCTTGTTTTCATTGTTCTTTCTGCCTTCTGACCATTGCAGGAAGCTGATATGAAGCTGCTCTTTCTGCAAATTGGAGAGCACGTCTCTCAGCCTCCAGTGTAACAGTTGTGAAGGTGTCCTGAGACTTGTGGGGCGCCTGATCCACCACACTGCCCCAGGGAGGTAAGATTACATAGTCCCAACCTTAGATAGTTATTTTGCAGAAAGAGCAGCTTCATATCAGCTTCCTGCAATGGTCAGAAGGCAGAAAGAACAATGAAAACAAGAGAGGTTGACAGCGATTCATGAGCCAATTGGATGACAGCCAATACATTCGATACAACAAGTAGTCACTGAGAGGGTGTCGACGAATTGTATGCAGACTTCGTTATGCAAGCCCCTTGAGAATTGCTGCCAGCAGACTTTAAGATTATCGCTCTTGAAGGAAAAAAGAACCAGACTAATCCTCATCTGCTACGTAATATTACACAGATGCAAATAGAAGCAAACATGGCATCTGACAGCTTCACTTACTTCACAGATGGATCAGTAGACCAGCAGGGACAAGAAACTGGAGCTGCAGTTAAAGCAGGAAACTTTGTAGTTAGTTGGAGACTCTCAAATGGATGTTCAACTTTACAAACAGAGATGCTAGCCATTCAGAAGGCTTTGGAACATGCTCTTACTGAACACCAACAACATGTTATACATACAAATTCGAGAACTGCCATTGAAACCTTGCAACGAGAACACATATGTGACAACATCCATCTGATGACAAATGTCAGAATTAATGTAGTCAAGGCCGTCGGGTAATTATCAACTGGGTGCCAAGTCATGTGGGAATAAAAAGGAAATGACATTGCAGACGAAGCTGCAAAACTTGCAACTAAGAGAAGAAATGTAGACATTTACATACCACAGAGTCTATCACAGATTAAAAAAGTAATTAGAAATGCAGCAATGCAAAAGATGTACAGTGACCACAACACAGCAGTTGCAACATCAGGATCTGCGGGTTGCTACAAGAATTCAACCAGCTACGAACCACTTAGTTTGCGAAAGGGAGCAGTAGAGCAACAGAAGTACACTTACATCGCATCAGGCTTGGACACCCATGTACATGGGAAACAGGCTTACAGGTTCCGGAAGATGAGAGGAAATGTGAACACTGTGGAGAAATGCCCGACAGAACACTGGAACATTATCTAACACAGTGCACAGTTACAACCACAACAGACCACTGGAACATTATCTAACACAGTGCACAGTTACAACGACAACAGACCACTGGAACATTATCTAACACAGTGCACAGTTACAAACTCATTAAGATTTCAACTTAGATTCAACAGAGCAGAAGTTGTCAAACACGTGGGACAAAATCTTACTGAAGCGACCATACGAGTCATAAATACTCATACTCCGCCCAAGTAAAACAGAAACAATAAACATACAACATGTAGTGGGCCAGCTAGAGGCTTGGGGACCTCACAGGTATATCGTTGAAAAAAAGGCGTCAGCGGAAGGGTTAATGTTTATAAAAGAATATGAGGTCAGTGTCACTGATGATTTGTGTGGAGTGTATCACAGTTTGTCGTGTTAGAAGACATGTGGGGAGTGGCAGGGCTGAGTGTGGGTCAGGGAGAGGGACTGAGCATCATGGGAGTGTGATCACACTTGTGAGAGGTCCAGGTGTGAGGTAGTGCTGAGGGTGTGGCTGTGTGAGGTGGTGCTGAGGGTGTGGGTGTGTGAGGTGGTGCTGAGGGTGTGGCTGTGTGAGGTGGTGCTGAGGGTGTGGGTGTGTGAGGTGGTGCTGAGGGTGTGGCTGTGTGAGGTGGTGCTGAGGGTGTGGGTGTGTGAGGTGGTGCTGAGGGTGTGGGTGTGTGAGGTGGTGCTGAGGGTGTGGGTGTGTGAGGTGGTGCTGGGGTGTGGGTGGGTGAGGTGGTGCTGAGGGTGTGGCTGTTGAGGTGGTGCTGAGGGTGTGGGGTGTGAGGTGGGTGTGAGGGTGTGGCTGTGTGAGGGGGGAGGAGATGGTCAGCCACGACCAGCTCCTGAGAGCAGAGTCAGAGGAATGTGAGTCTTTTAGAGGTAGTTTGATGAAGTTGTTAGTCATGCAGGTTTATAGTGTTATAAACACGGTATGTGTTTAGATGAATGTGTGTTGAATGTATGAGAGTGTGTACAACATCAGTGTGACAGGCAAGTTAGTGTGACTGAAGAGTGTCTTGCAAGGGTTTGCCAGTGTTGGGACGTGCAGGTGTTGTGGAAATACTGAGTGAACCTGCAAGCCTGTGTAGTTTGTTTAAGGAGTGTTTGTGTAGCCAGGGAGTGTGTAAGGGTTAGCACTTGACTGTGACTGGTGTGTAGTGTAGTAACTCATGTGCCTCATAATATAACTGGTGTGTAGTGTAACCACTCATGTGCCTCATAATATAACTGGTGTGTAGTGTAGCCACTCATGTGCCTCATCTGGTGACTGGTGTGTGGTCTAGCCACTCATGATATCAGAAGATATCTCCAGCGAAGAAGACAACGGCCCTGAGCAAGTACTCCCGCCGCCACGGACGCTACACATCCTCCAGCACTACATGACAGGTTTACAACACTCGCCCACCATCCTGGACATGGAGGCAGGCACACTCACATCTTTCCGAAACGGCCGCCAGGCGTGCACCATCAAGGTGCCGAGGTACATTATAAAGCTGGACACGGTGATAACGATCCCCTATCACGCTAACCCCGGCCACCCGGGAACAGACACGAAGCTATAACACAAAATCGAAGAACGAGAACAAATTAATACCGGGCAGGCCCCTCGAACGGTGGTGCAGTGATGGTGGAGTGCTAGACAAGGAGACACTGCCCCTGCTTGACACTCTTATGCCCCCCCCCCTCCACGGTGCTTTGGGAGGAGCGATCGATTCTAGTGCAACTACCCAAAAATTCTGGCCCTCCTGCTGGGTTAAGCTCTGGCTCTACTCCACGACTACGAAGCTTCCTCTCCAGGCTATTCGTCCATCAGTCCCCCACCTCCCGCTCACACTTTACTTGTACAGTCGAGTGATTGATTGTGCAGTCCGTTGGCGAAGTGGTAACACTCTCGTCTGGCGATTCGCAAGCGCTTTGGCCTGGGTTTGTATCCTGGCCGGGGAGATTTACTGGACACCAATCCTTAACTGTAGCCTCTGTTCACCCAGCAGTGAATGGGTACCTGGTTGTGAAACGAATTGGCGGGTAGTATTACGGGAAAATTAGGATTAAGGTCTTGCCCGAACGCTATGCGTGCTGGTGGCTGTACAAGAATGTAAGAACTCGTATATAAAAAAAAATTGACTGGGTCTGAGTATTGTTTAGTTTGGAATGGTTTGAGTTTAGTTCAGTTTGGTCCGTGTTAGTTGGGTTGATCCGTTTTCTGTAGTGGTGGCGGCTGACGGTGCAGGGGTGACTGACGAGGATGCGGTGATTGCAGGCGCAGGAAGGTGACGACGATGGGGGGTGGTATTTTTCCCTGCCAACACGAAGTAATATGACATGTAAACCTGTAACACTTTCGTATTTTGTGAACGGTAAACTAGAAAGTTTAGCATGCCTAATACCTTACAATGGTACACACACACATTCATACATATTCACATACACATAGACTCATTCCTCTCAATGTTTGCTGACGACGCCAACATTATGGGAAGGATTAAGACAGAGGAGGACAGCTTGAGGCTTCAAGAAGACCTGGACAAGCTGCAGGAATGGTCGAACAAAGGCTGTTAGAGTTTAACCCAAGCAAATGTAATGTAATGAAGATAGGGGTAGGAAGCAGGAGACCAGATACAAGGTATCATTTGGGAGATGAAATACTTCAAGAGTCAGAGAGAGAGAAAGACCTGGGGGTTGATATCACGCCAGACCTGTCCCCTGAAGCTCATATCAAGAGGATAACATCAGCAGCATATGCCAGGTTGGCTAACATAAGAACGGCCTTTAGAAACTTGTGTAAGGAATCTTTCAGAACATTATATACCACATGTCAGACCAATCCTGGAGTATGCGGCTCCAGCATGGAGTCCATATCTAGTCAAGCATAAGACTAAACTGGAAAAGGTTCAAATTAAAGGTTTGCCACCAGACTAGTACCCGAGCTGAGAGGTATGAGCTACGAGGAGAGACTACGGGAATTAAACCTCACTTCGTTGGAAAACAGAAGAGTTAGTGGGGGGACATGATCACCACATTCAAGATTCTCAAGGGAATCGACAGGATTGATAAAGACAGGCTATTTAACACAAGGGGCACACGCACTAGGGGACACAGGTGGAAACTGAATGCCCAAATGAGCCACAGAGATATTAGAAAGAACTTTTTTAGTGTCAGAGTGGTTGACAAATGGAATGCATTAGGAAGTAATGTGGTGGAGGGTGACTCCATACACAGTTTCAAGTGTAGATATGATAGAGCCAAATAGGCTCAGGAACCTGTACACCTGTTGATTGACAGTTGAGAGGCGGGACCAAAGAGCCAGATCTCAACCCCCGCAAGCACAACTAGGTGAGTACAACTAGGTGAGTACACATGTGGGAACCTGGTAGCCTGGTGGATAGTGTGCAGGACTCGTAATTCTGTGGCCCGTAATTCATATAAAAGGGGTGACGCCGAGGAAAATAAGACTCGCGTCCCTACCAAAACCAAAGAGGGGGGAAGAGGGGGTCCCTCTTCCCCCTGTCGTCTGGGCTCAGTCTGTGGGCCTCGAGTTCTCTGTGAAGGCTGGTTACCCGGAGATTGCACTGGTGTGTGACTTGCTTTCTGTCCCTGTGATAGCCATCTATGTTGTCGAGTTGGTAACGGCACGTCGAGCGATAGTGAAGTTCACAGAGGCGTTAGCATATCGAGACTTTCTCCGTCGATACGAGGGGCGGACCTTACCCCTGCCGGATGGTGCGGGTACTGTGACCCTCTCTGATCGGAGTGGTGCCCTCACTTACGTAAGTGTGCATGGGGCTCCCTTGGAGTTTCTGGAGGGTCTGCTACGGTGGTACTTCGGCTGGTTTGGCGCAGTGTTTAGTGTGCGGGTGAACGTGGTGTCTTCCAGTCCACTCAAGGGTGTGAGGACTAACATTCGTACCCTAGGCATGAGGCTCTGGGCAGATATTCCATCCTCTGTGCGCCTTATGGGTTACAACGTTTGGGTGTTTTACGCCCTATAGCCTCGGACGTGTTATCGTTGTGGCCTATTGGGCCATCAGGCTGCTGACTGTTCTGCGCCTGCCGTTGCGCCCGTGAACCTCTTCAGTGAGGAGGATTTTCCACCGCTTCCTGTGGAGGAGGCTTCGGTGGATGTGGACGTTTCTTCAGCCGCTGATGTGCCCCCCTGTGTCGACTGCTGCGCCGCCTGATGCGCCCCCTGTTCTTGTCGCCTCTCCTATAGCGGTTGTGTCATCGCCTGATGATCGTCCTGCTCCGGCTGGTGTCCCTGGGGTTCTGCCAACTGCCTCCTGCTCGATCCCCCCGTCTTCCAGTTCGTCCTCTGCTGCGTCTGACCCTGTCCCTGCACCCTCACCTTCTGTTCTGGCTGTGCTGGGTGCTGGGGTGGATCCGGCGCTTCCTCCTGTGCATGACCTGGTGCCCCATGTGGTTGAGGATGCTGCCGTTCTACGACGTTCATCGGTTCGCCCGGTTTGTGTTGTGCGTGGCTCTGGGTCAGCCTCCGGGTCTGATGATGTGCGGCCAGAGCCTAAGCGTTCCCGGAGTTCTTCTTCTGCTTGGGCTGACGTTGGCGAATTCGACGATTGTGGATCTTCCGGTGGTGGCGGGGGGGGGGGGGGGCTCTGCTTGTGGTGCATACTACGGTGGTGGCAGAGGTGCACTTGCCTGAGGATGCCGGTGTTTCGGCCTCCACTTCTGTCCGCGGATCCTGCTTCAGGTGCGTTGACTGCGTCGGATGGCTCCGGTTCTTCGTGAGGGGTGGTTCCCCCTACTGATTTTCATGGTGAGCGGGGTGGCCTGGTGATGGTGTTGAGAAAAGATGCTCGCTCTGAGGGTTCTGTGACCCCTTCCTCGTTCCCCGTTTCCTCAGCAGCGGTCTTGCCACCTCTTCCGTCTCCGGCCGTATCTTCCGTGTTTCCTGCGGTCTCAGTGGAGGTGCTACCGTCTCGTCAACCATCCCCTGCTCCTGTGCGTACAACGGCGAAGCAGTCTCGGCAACCCTCGTCCGCATCTTAGGCGTCGTCTGCTTCCTCACAGGGCATGGTTGGCACTTCCCGGCCTCGTTATGCCACTTGCGTCAGTGACCTTAAGCGTTAGCTGTTGCTGCCTGATCTGGATGTTCCAGAGTTTATGATACCCCCTTGGACGCGGGGAATCCGTAGCCCTTCCAACCTTGAAGATTTGATTTAGGAGGCTTATAAGAAGAAGTATCCTTACGATTTTTTCCCTGAAAAGTACGCTCATGCCTCTTGAGGACTGTGTTCCTCGCATATGATTTCTTTGTATTTTGTGTATCCTTTTGTGTGCATTGCTGTGGGGTGCGGGTAGGGTGTGTGTGTGTGTGGGTGGGGTGGGTTATGATTTCCGGTTCCTGCGTGCTCCAGTTTGTGTTGTGGGTTTCTTTGTATGGCTTGTTTGTGGGTGTGCGGTTCCTGTGTGTTTGTGTGTCCGGTTGTGGATGTCATGTGCGCTTGTTTGTCATATTGCGTGCCCTTCAGACTGTTGGCGTGTTCCGGCCAAGGTTTATGCTCTTTGTTATGTTTTGCCATTATATTTTGCCTCCAGTTTGTTATGGGAGGCCTGTTTCTTTTATTATGTTTATCTTTATTATTGTATGTTTATCGTTTTGTGTTGGTGCCTCTCCATCTGTGTTTGAGGTGTTGGTAGGCTTGTTATGTGTGCGTTTGGTTTTGGTGTTTCCCCTGTGCTTATACTCCGCTGTGTTTTTTTTTTTTTGTTGTGTTTTGTTTATGCGCTTGTGTGTTTTGTGGTCAGCCCTTCCGGCTGGTCTTCTCTTGATTTCTTCCTAGGTCCGTGTACATATGTGTACTCACCTATATGTACTCACCTATATGTGTCTGCAGGATCGAGCATTGACTCTTGGATCCCGCCTTTCGAGCATCAGTTGTTTACAGCAATGACTCCTGTCCCATTTCCCTATCATACCTGGTTTTAAAATTATGAATAGTATTTGCTTCCACAACCTGTTCCTTAAGTGCATTCCATTTTCCCACTACTCTCACGCTAAAAGAAAACTTCCTAACATCTCTGTGACTCATCTGAGTTTCCAACTTCCATCCATGTCCCCTCGTTCTGTTACTATTCCGTGTGAACATTTCGTCTATGTCCACTCTGCCAATCCCTCTGAGTATTTTATACGTTCCTATCATGTCCCCCCTCTCCCTTCTTTCTAGTGTCGTAAGGCATAGTTCCCCCAGGCGCTCCTCATACCCCATCCCTCGTAGCTCTGGGACGAGTCTCGTTGCAAACCTCTGAACCTTTTCCAGTTTCATTATATGCTTCTTCAGATGGGGACTCCATGATGAGGCGGCATACTCTAAGACTGGCCTCACGTAGGCAGTGTGTGCTTTGTACTTTGTGCTTGTGTTCTATGTTATATTTGTTTATGCTTTTATTGTAACTTATATGCATGCTTGCATGTAAAAATAAAAAAAAATAAAAAACTTCTTCATGAAAATCGATTGTACGGTTAGGCCACCTCTATCCAATGGGTCCCAGCACATTGTGGTATACTCCATTATGAACCAGTACATCAACTAGCCAAAGCGATGCACAACACGCCTCACATTACTCATCATCCAATTCCTCATGTTCCACGTAAAGGAGCCTTCAAAGATACCATCTCCCAAGATTTTACAACGAAATGGAAAACGTCATCTTCACCTTTGTACTATAGGTCCATTAAAAAGAAATGGGAAACTTGGAAACATGTCAGATATAAATGCAGAGAAATTGATGTAACAATGACCAGATTAAGGCTGGGACACACCAAACTGGCAGCACACAGCTCTAAGTACAGAACAGTCATCAACGAACTCTTCATCCACTGTCAGGTGCCTGAAACTATCGAAAACTATCTCCTTCACTGCTTCCGACAACATAGTGCTAGAGTAAATTTCAAACAAGTATTTATCGCACTTTAAATACCCTTTACCATCGAGCATATATTAGGAGGAGGTGACCACTCGTTACAGGAAAAATACCAAATAGTCAAAGCACTGGCTAAATATCTCCAGTCGACCAACAAATTGGGTCACGGAGTGGCACCTGGGGCTGCCGTAAGGTACAGACGTGTCGTCCGGCCTCTGGTAGTTTGGGGTGTTTACCGTTTTTCTTCGCCAGGGGGTGTGGGCGTCCCCACCCTCCCTGCAGTTGCTGCTTGGCCGGTGTTGACGGCGCACACTTGCGATGGGAGTCCCTCTCCCTCCTGTGACAAGAGTAAACTCCGTGGGACTGGAGTTTACGGGCCGTGTTGGCTATCCTCTAGTTGAGCTTGTCATGTGTGACATGCTCCGTGTCCCGGTCGATGACGTCTACGGCATTGAGCTGGTAACCGCTCACCGGGTGATTATCAAGATGGTGGGGGAGGAAGTGTATCATGCTTTCCTCCGCCGTTATGAGGGGCGTTCCTTGTCGCTGCCGGACGGTGCCGGTTCTGTGACCATTACAGACCGTAGTGGTGCCCTGACCTACGTGAATGTGCATGGGGCGCCCTTGGAGTTTCCTGAAGATCTACTCCGGCGTTACTTCCAGCAGTTTGGCGCGGTCGTCAGTGTGTGGGTGCACACGCTGTCCTCAGGGAGGTATAAGGGTATGAGGAACATTCGTACCCTTGGGATGCGCCTGAGGTCCGACATCCCTTCTTCGGTCCGGCTTCTGAGGTACTACGTCCGGGTATTCTATGCCCGGCGGCCCCGTACCTGCTTTCGGTGTGGCCTGTTGGGGCATCAGGCTGCCAGGTGCTCGGAGGCTGCAGTCGCTCCTGTGAACCTGTTCCGGGAGGATGATTTCCCGCTGCTCCCTGTTGGGGTGGATTTCGTGGGGGAAGATGTTGACGTCCCGTTGGCTGCTGCGGGTCCCCCTGCATCGCCCGGCAGTCCTCCTGTTGGTGCGGCTCCTCCGGGTGTTCCGGTGCCATCGGCTGATCTTCTTGCCCCTGTCCCAGCTGCTCCCGAGGGTCTTCCAGTTGGTCTCTGCGTGTCGTCGACGTCTTCGTCTTCTTCGTCTCCTGCTGCTGCGTCTGGCCCTGCGCCTTCGCCGGGTGTTTCGACTGAGCTGGGTGCTGGGGGGGCTGCGGGGCGTCCTGTTGTGTGCGGCCCGGTTCCCCCTGCGGTTGAGGCTGCTGCCGTCATGTGACGGGCATCGGTTCGCACGGCTTGTGAAGCCCGTGGTTCTGGGTCAGCCTCCAGCTCTGAGGATGTGCGGCCGGAGCCCAAGCGGTCCCAGCGTTCTTCTACTGCTTGGGCGGATGTGGAGGACTTCGACGCCGGTGGAGCTTCGGGCGATGATGTGGCGGTTCCGGGTGCTTCGCGTTCTACGTCGCTGGTGGTTGCTGACATCCATGTGCCTGCTGTTGACGATAGTTGTGCGTATGACTTACCTCCTGTTCTTTCTCCTGCAGAAGGTTCTCCGCAGTGGGGGGTGGTCGCTCCTACGGACGTAGATGGTGAGGGTTCTGGTGAGAGCTGAGGCCTCAAGCTGGTGCTGAAGAAGGATGCCAAGCGTGGGGGATCCCTGCAGGTGCAACGTCCGGTGGTTGACGCGGAGCCCTGTGAGGCAGCCGAGGAGGCTTCCAGTGCGCTGCCCATTCATTGCCCGGCCCTGTGGGAAGGTGCCCCTCCCTCTCATCTTGGCCTCCGGCGTGGCGCATGATGCTCAGCATCCTTTGCGGTTTGACATTGTTGGCCACGTGCATCCTGTTCCGTGGTGCCCTTCTTCAATCTGGGTTCAGCGGGCTCGGTGTTTTGTTGTGGGTGTGCCGGAGTTGATGCCTGATCCTCGTATGGTTCAAAATAAACTTGTTCCGGATGACGTCATGTTACTTTGGGAGGCGTATTGTGTTCGCTTCCCGGCGGTGGAGTGGCCGGAAAAGTATGAGCATTTTGAGTAGTCTGTGTGCTTGCTGTGTGTTTGGTGTGTGCTTGGAAATGTGGTTCACATACATTTGTCTCTTTTACTCTGACAGGGTGAGTGGTGGAGGGTGTGTGTGCTGGTGGTGAGTGGTGGAGGGTGTGTGCTGGTGATGAGTGGCGAGCCCAGTGGTGGGTCACAGCCGAAAGGTCCCGAGTTAGACTCTCGCGGTAATTTAAAATTGTATTTAAAGATATATATAATGGCTGATAGGCGTAATTAAAGCTGTAATATTCTTGCATAATCTATGTCTACAATATAATATGTAATAATAACATTTTGATATTTTAGTAAAATAAGATAATTACAGCAAATCAAGTGGAATGGGAGAATAACGGCGTGTGGTTGTTGCAGGAGACCTGTGGGGGCAGGACTGGTCGTCCCTGCTGGAGCTGATTCTGCCTGGCCACGACCACACCCCCCCTCACCACCCCCCCGGCGCCAGCCACACCACCAACCACACCACCAGGGATATGGTCCAGGTTGGTAGTCACAATACACGGGACCAGGGAAGCTCCACGTCGCCAGTATGGTTACCACAGCTCAACTGTGTTAAGTCAGTGTTTCTCTAATTTATGGACTCCCTGAAATTAATAGTTACTGGTAATCTGACATGTAGAGATGTGGCTGCAGGGAGCACTTGCATACACCGTGTGTGTATGTCCTCTGTTGTATTGATATGTGTATGTGATCTCTCTCTCTCCCTCCAGTAGTGAATAGTAGTTCCTCCTATTCCAGTAGCTCCTCCCTCGTAGTGAATAATGTTTCCATTTATTTAATAAGTAACACTAACGTTCTGAAGTTTAAGAACACGCTCCCCTCAGCGGGCCTCGATATTGCCACATAAACAATTACTGCCTTATTTTCTAGCCAGCCCACACATGCACGGCCTCCCACAGTTGGGAGGAGCGGAGGTGCACACTTAGTGTAGCTGTGGCTCACCTATTTGGCGCGCTGAAGACTAGATCTTAGGCCTAGGCCTGTGTCAAACAGGAGGACGGATACATCCTGTTTCTCCTCCTCGAGCTTGAGGGCGACTGACGCTTCCCTCAGTGTCCGTGTGTGAGCGTCGAGTCACACTCTCACGCCACCAGCACTTCTCATTGGTTGATAATGACCAAATGTGTCCAAAGACTGTCACATAGTTTCTGATACTTGCATTCTCGATGTGCTTAGGAACCCTACATAATTATTTATGTATTTATTTATGTATTTATGTATTTGTTTATTTATTTATTTATTTGTATACAACATTGGATTTATGAGAGCACATAACGTTGATGTTTTTACATCAACGTTACTGAAAAGTAAAGCCATTAACACGCATAGCGTTTCTGGCAGGTTCTTAAACTAACATATAATTTTATGTAGGTAATTTCTAGCAAAATTGAAAAAATGTGATTTTTTTCTTACATGCAAGCATGCAAGGGAAATACAATAAATACAATAAAATTACATGAAAACAAAATGAACAAAACAAGAAGCCACCGGCCAGAAGGACCAACAGCACAGGGCAACAATGACCAAAAATGGAGAAACACACGAGAAACACAGCATACAAAAAGACACAAAATATAAAACAATAACAAAACAAGCAAACAATGCAAGCAAGAAAACAAAACATAGGAACAACATAAACAAATTAAACAAACACCGGCCAGAAGGACCGACAACAACACACATCGTAAGGTATAAAAGAAAATACAACACAAGAAAATACACAACACAAGAAAATACACACACACAACAAGCCATAAAAACAAACAAAGTAAAAATAAAAAATAACAAGAAAACACAACACAACAAGGTAATACATGAATAGAACACGCAGGGGAAAGCAACAACACAAAAACAAATACATAAATAAGAACACTCACTGCATAACGCCGGCCCCTCAACAAACAAAGGGAGAGGCACGGGCACAAAATACAGTAGGGCAAACAACACTACAAGCAGCAAAGAAACTAAAAATCAGCAAACATACTTGCCAGGGAACAAGCCCCGCGGGAACCGCACATCGAACGCCTCCCAACACAACCACCCCCAAGCATCCTTTACACCCACCGGGGAAGCCATTTCATCCGGAACCTTAGCAACAAACACCCTCAAACAGGGGACCCAAATGGTATCGCTTCTGACTCAAGTCCTCACAGGAGTGGCCCGGACATAGGGCACCACCACAAGGGCACCAGCGGCCACAGGCACACCACCAGACGACTTCAGGGAACCAAGGCGGCGCACATCCTTCCGTAGTGTCACAACCAGGCCACGCCCAGCACCAGTAACCACACCATCCCTGGGAGTGGAAGCCACCACTCCCCACTGCGGAGAATCCCCAGGCAGAGAAGGAACAGAAGGAACCCCCGAGACATTGGCACCAGCACCAGCAGGCACATGGACCTCTGCCACTACTAACCGCTGAGACAGCGACGCATCCGGTTCCACATCGTCAGCACCCGAAGACCCACAGTCACTGAAGTCCCCAACATCGGCCCAGGCAGAAGACGAACACCGGGAACGTTTGGGCTCTGGCCGGATATCGTCAGAGCCGGAAGCGGACCCAGAAACCCGGGCACCACCAGCCGGACGAACCGACGCCCGACGCAGAACGGCAGCAGCCTCCACCACAGGGGGAACCGGGCCACACACAGTAGGAGGCTCCGCAGCCACCCCAGCACCCAGCTCAGCCGAGACACTCGGCGAGGGCGCAGGGCCAGATGCAGCAGCAGGAGACGAGGAAGACGAAGACATCGACGACACGCAGAGACCATCTGGAAGAACCCCTGGAACAGCTGGAACACCGACAAGGGCAGGAAGATCAGCCGACGGTACCGGAACACCCTGAGGAGGGGCCGCACCATCAGGAGAAACGCCGGGCGACGCAGGGGGAGCCACAGCAGCCAACGGGACTCCACATCCTCGCCCTTGGAATCCACCCCAACAGGGAGCGGCGAGAAATCCTCCTCCCGGAACAGGTTCACAGGAGCGACTGCAGCCTCCGAGCACCCGGCAGCCTGATGCCCCAACAGGCCACACCGAAAGCAGGTACGGGGTTGCTGGGCATAGCATACCCGGACGTAGTACCCCAAAAGCCGGACTGAAGAAGGAATGTCAGACCTCGGGTGCATCCCAAGGGTACGAATGTTCGTCGCCATACCCTTATACCTCCCTGAGGACAGCGTGTGCACCCACACACTTACGACCGCGCCAAACTGCTGGAAGTAATGCCGGAGTAGATCTTCGGGAAACTCCAAGGGCGCCCCATGCACACTCACGTTGGTCAGGGCACCACTACAGTCTGTAACAGTCACAGAGCCGGCACCATCCGGCAGCAACAAGGAACGCCCCTCATAACGGCGGAGGAATGCACGGTACACCTCCTCCCCTACCAATTTGATAATAACCCGGTGAGCAGTTACCAGCTCAACTCCGTAGACGTCGTCAACCGTGACACGGAGCATGTCACACATGACAAGCTCAACTAGAGGATTGCCAACACGGCCTGTAAACTCCAGTCCACGGAGTTTACACTCATCACAGGAGGGAGAAGGCCTCCCATCGCAAGCGTGCGACGTCAGCACCAGCGAAGCAGCAACAGGAACGCACACCAACTCCTACGGGGTTGACTCCTGGGGCTCCGGCACCATTACCACTGCAGGCGGCACGTCGTGTACCTCCACCTGTACCTCTAGCTGTCACCAGACAAATCCCAGGAACCATATTATCCACACACACACACTAGGCAGGTCTTTCCTTACTAGCAAAAAATGTGAACTGGTACATGGTAAGAAAATTTGACATTGATTAGTAGGTACATTAAAGTAAAATTTAAGGGTTATAAACAGGTACATGGTAGCATAATTTGAGGATTATTTCAAGGTATAATGCAATAAAATATGCGTTCACTATAACAACCATGATATAAGATTATAGCGATGATTATAATGGTAAAGTTATATGGCTTAGGTACATACATTGGGAGATTGGGTAGCACTAGATACAGTGCCAGTTAAAGCACAAGGTAGGAAACTATGAAGATGAAATTAGGTACATTTTGGTTTTATTTTTGAGAAAGGCAAAAGTTGGACAGCTTTTCAATTCGTTAGGGAGTGAGTTCCATAGACTGGGACCCTTTATTTGCATAGAGTGTTTAAACAGATTAAGTTTGACTCTGGGAATATCAGAGCGATATTTATTTCTGGTGTGGTGATTATGGGGCCAATTATATCTGTCAAGGGAGAGTTTCAGAGCAGGATTTGCAGTTAAGAACAGGGTTTTGTAATTGTAAATGGCACAAGAGAATATGTGCCAAATTGTCTGTACAGTATACCTAGGTCATAAAAGTATTTGTGTACGTCTGATATCATACTACTCGTGAAGGAGGAAATGTATATGTTTATCTCTCAGAATGTTTGGTAATATGATTATTGTTTGTGATGTGTGTCTATGTATGTATTAACACGATGTACTGAACGGGGTGAGAATAGCTTGAGCTACCTCATCCCTTTGTGTGTATTTTACATCAATAAACTTATTTCAATTTCAATTTCAATTTCTCCGTGGTGTAGTGGTAAGACGCTCGCCTGGCGTTCCGCGAGCGCTATGTCATGGGTTCGTATCCTGACCGGGGAGGATTTACTGGGCGCAATTCCTTAACTTTAGCCTCTGTTTAACGCAACAGTAAAATGTGTACTTGGATGAAAAAACGATTCTTCGCGGCAGGGGATCGTATTCCAGGGACCTGCCCGAAACGCTACGCGTACTAGTGGCTGTACAAGAATGTAACAACTCTTGTATATATCTCGAAAAAAAAAAAGTTATAGCATGGTGGTGCTGCATCTTTTCCAGTTTCTTTAAGTGCTTTTTTGAGAATTGGGCACCATACAACTGCTGCATTTTCCAATTGGTCTTACAACAGTCTGAACAGTTTCTTTAGTATTTCCCCAGCCATATAATTAAAAGTAAGTCAGAAGGTGGAAAGCGACGCATGCGCTCCTCTCATAATGTTCTTTGTGTTCCTCTGGCGACAGCTTACTATCCACAACCATCCCTACGTCTTGTTCTTTATTAGAGTTCTGTAATTCCTTTCCACATCAACACTCCTCCAGAAAGTTTTCAGTATATTCTTAAATATGCTTCTCTTCACAAGCACATGGGTCAATTTGATTCGTATTTACCCTTTCACAATTTCTTATGTATAATGTGTGTGTATTTTCCCCATGTATTTATATATTTCCATAAACTTAATGTATGGATTAGGAATACATAACTTTTTTGATTGCACAATTTTTTTAGTTTAGAGCCATTCACAGCCTTGTACAGTGTTAATGTTCAACGTGTTAAAGAGCAGTGGTCTTGCTAACGTCCTCCCCCCCCTCCACCAGAAGGCCGAGCAGTTCTTCCTGGGGCTGGGCTTCCCGCCGCTGCCTCACACGTTCTGGTCCAAGTCGGTGCTGGGGAAGGCGCCGGGGGACGGGGCGTGCCAGCCCCGAGCCCTCGACATGTTCTCCCCGGGGGACTACAGGTAGCACTGGCACTCACATCAACACCCAACCCGTCCTCATACCGAGTCCATTCCACCCAGAGGTCGACCCCAAAGACGCATTCATCAATTTTAATATGCTGTTCATTCAAAATTGAAATTTTCTCAAATATAAATTAATATCGTTATATATTAGTATACTGTGCATATTTAGCCATTGGTTAGGTTAGGTTTTTAGGTTCTATTTTTGATTATTTGTATTTGTAGTACGTGGGTGCAACCCGTCCTCGACTCAAGTCCATTCCATCCAGCGGCCGACCCCACAGACGCATTCGCAATTTTTTACATGTTGGTCATTCAAAACGAGAATTTTCTCAATTATAAATTAATATTATAATATATTAGTATATTGTGCATATATAGGCATAGATTAGGTTAGGTGTTTAGGTTCTGTTGGCGATTATTTGTATTTGTCGTCCGTGGGTGAAGCATTTACAGCGTTGTGGTTCGAACAAAAGTCGTCAGTGAAGCACTTGTTCCGGAAGTGTTCGAACGTCATCAGTTGTGAGTCGTGTGTAAACCGTTTTCCGTTCATAAACAGCTGGGGTTTGGCGGGTGCATGGAATTACTTCCGGCCTTTGTTCTCGAGGACCGACTGCATCATCACTCATCCCTCAACATGGCGGCACACAGCTCTGTGGCATCCAAAACTGTCTCATTGTTTAAAACTTTTTAGTAATAAATGTTGCATTTAAGAATATGAATACTGATAAAAAATATTAATAAGGAAGCTTACCATTTTCTAACAGTGGGTACAAAATCTGTGATAAAGTGTACAGTACTTTGAGCTCTGTAATTACTTCATACACTCAGGAATATTGAAAGATATTCTTGTGCTGTTCCCAGAGTGTGATAATGAGGGCTAATAGGGCCTTACATTCCATGTCATCTCCAGATTTTTAGTCAGATTTCATTTGTTTTTGTATTGAGGCTGGTGTTTTCTCCCCATATTCCAAGTATGACTAACCATCCTGTGAGATGGGAATGTTAGATGAACTTATAGCTAGTTTTTTTTATCTACACTGTGTAATCTTTCATATAGAATAAAGTAGCAGCAAAAAAGGTGGAGGAACTTTAGAGAATTTCGAGAAACATTAAGGAACATATTTATCACGCTCAAGAAGGTTAGGAGTGAAGAAATCCACAAGGGCCGTGACGAGGATTCGAACCTGCGTCCGAGAGCATCCCAGACACTGCCTTAATTGACTGAGCTACGACATGGTATAAGAATTGCAACCAGAAATTCAACTGAATTTACTTGGATCCATGTCGTAGCTCAGTCGATTAAGGCAGGTTCGAATCCTCGTCACGGCCCTTGTGGATTTGTTCATTTGATACATCACGCTATTGTGATTTGTGTGTGTAAGGTTAGGAGTCTAATTCAGTGTCCGTACACACGAGAGTATGACCATGATAGTTTGGGAGATGTCTCTTTCTTTCTGGTGATGGTCGCTTAGAAACGCTTTTGTTAGGTAGTATAATAATATATATATATATATATATATATATATATATATATATATATATATATATAATATATCTATATCTATATTATATATATATATCTATATATATATATATATATATATATATATATATATATATATATATCATATATATAATCTATATATATATATAATATATATTATCTATATATATATATATATCTGTCGTCCCTAGTCCCCAGAACCACTTCTCAGCCTACTATGCAAGGCCGATTTGCCTAATAAGCCAAGTTTTCAGAGGAATATATTTCTATAATTTTTTTCGGGTGAACTGATAAAGATACCCATTTCATATGAGCGGGAAATTTTTTTTTATTTGAGTTAAAATAACGTGTTATAGACCGACCTAACCAACCGACCGAAACCTAACCGACATATCCTTATGGTGAGTTAGGTTAGGTAGGTTAGTGTGGCCGAAAAAGTTTGTTAGGTTAGGTAGGTTAGGTCGTCGAAAACATTAATTCTGAAACTTGACTTATTAGCACATCTGGCCTTGCATATAGGCTGAGAGTGAGTTCTGGCTACTAGGTCGACTATATATATATAATCATTGATCTATGCGAAGCGGTGTTTGTGTATCATGTGACCCCCCCCCCCCAGGTGATGGTGTGCGAGGAGGGGGCGAGGAGGGGGCGCGGGTGGCCTACCACGAGCTGGGACCGTGCACTACTCCAGGCCTACGCTCACCAGCCTACAGTCTTCAGGGTCAGTGCCGCTCTTGTCACCTACATCTCTTTCTTGGTGTTTTATTCTGGTTAAAGTTGTTGATTACTTGTTTCCAGTTCCATGTGGTGAGTTCTGTCATTTCACAGCCAAATGGTCCCGGGTTCGACTCCAGGGGCAAGACAAACGTTTTAATGACAGCCTTTGTGGCTCATTCTGTCTGTCATTCGCCCGAGTCCTATGTTCCTAACTACTGTTAGGTGGACAAGAGGCATCAAGTGTGGGTATGTGCCAAACGTTTCGTCCTGCCCGGGAGTCGACCTGGGGCTATTCTCTAGTGGAACTAACTGCGGATTCCATCAATTTAATTTACTGAATTTGAATTTAGCATTTAAATTAATGCTAAATTCCGCTTCGGTACTAACACTTCATTTGTTTACCCTGTTTTCAGTTGAGGAATAGTCCAAGATATTTTATTGAAAATTTAATTGAACTAGATATTGTGTGTCAAAAACATGGTTTGGGTTCAAGTGGTCTTAGTTGTTGTGATCGCCAGTGAGGGCGTGGTGATGGTGCTGGCGTGATCCACCTGCCAGTGAGGGCGTTGGGGATGGTGCTGGCGTGATCCACCTGCCAGTGAGGGCGCTGGTGATGGTGCTGGCGTGATCTACTGACGGTCTTGGCCACCACCACCTTCTCACTTAATTTGTTCCAACCATCTACCACTCTGTTTGCGAAAGTGAATTTTCTTATATTTCTTCGGCATCTGTGTTTAGCTAGTTTAAATCTATGACCGCTTGTTCTTAAAGTTCCAGGTCTCAGGAAATCTTCCCTATCGATTTTATCAATTCCTGTTACTATTTTGTATGTAGTGATCATTTCATCTCTTTTTCTTCTGTCTTCTAGTTTTGGCATATTTAATGCCTTTAACCTCTCCTCGTAGCTCTTGCCCTTCAGTTCTGGGAGCCACTTAGTAGCATGTCTTTGCACCTTTTCCAGTTTGTTGATGTGCTTCTTAAGATATGGGCACCACACAACCGCTGCATATTCTAGCTTTGGCCTAACAAAAGGGCGTGAACAATTTCTTTAGTATATCGCCATCCATGTATTTAAAAGCAATTCTGAAGTTAGAAAGCGTTGTGTAGGCTCCTCGCACAATATTCTTTATGTGGTCCTCAGGTGATAGTTTTCTATCTAGAACCACCCCTAGATCTCTTTCTTTATCAGAATTCTTTAAAGATTTCTCACATAATATATAGGTTGTGTGGGGTCTATGTTCTCCTATTCCACATTCCATAACATGGCATTTATTAACATTAAATTCCATTTGCCAAGTGGTGCTCCATATACTTATTTTGTCCAGGTCATCTTGAAGGGCATGACAATCATCTAAGTTTCTTATCCTTCCTATTATCTTAGCATCATCAGCAAACATGTTCATATAATTCTGTATACCAACTGGTAGATCATTTATGTAGACAATAAACATCACTGGTGCAAGAACTGAACCCTGTGGTACTTCACTTGTGACATTTCTCCAGTCCGATACATTGCCTCTGATCACTGCCCTCATTTTTCTATCAGTCAGAAATTTTTCATCCATGTTAGAAGCTTACCTGTCACCCCTCCAATATTTTCCAGTTTCCAGAACAACCTCTTATGTGGAACTCTGTCGAAAGCCTTTTTTAGGTCCAGATAGATGCAGTCAACCCAACCATCTCTTTCCTGTAATCTCTGTTGCTCGATCATAGAAACTGAGTAAATTCGATACACAGGATCTTCCAGATCGGAAACCATACTGTCTGTCTGATATTATATTATTTCTCTCCAGGTGTTCTACCCATTTAGTTTTAATTATTTTTCCAATATTTTGACTATTACACTTGTCAATGATTCAGGTCTATAATTAGGGGGGGTCTTCCCTGCTTCCACTTTTGTAGATTGGAACTATGTTAGCCTTTTTCCACACATCAGCTACAGCTCCTGTAAACAGGGATGCCTGAAAAATCAGTTGAAAAGGAATGCTGAGCTCAGGTGCACATTCTCTCAGAACCCATGGTGAAACTCCATCTGGACCAACTGCTTTGTTCTTATTTAGCTCCTTGAGCATTTTTTCCCACTTCGTCTCTAGACACCTCTATGTGTTCTATGTTGTTCTCTGTAATTCTTATTGTGTCTGGTTCCCTGAAGATTTAATTTTGTACAAACACACTTTGGAACTTTTCGTTTAATGTTTCACACATTTCCTTTTCATTTTCCGTGAATCTATTTCCCATTTTCAACTTTTGAATATTATCCTTTACCTGCAATTTGTTGTTTATGAATTTATAGAATATACCTGATTCTGTTTTACATTTGTCTGCAATCCCTTTTTCAAATTTCTTTCTGCCTCTCTCCTCACTGCCATGTAGTTGTTCCTCGCATCTTTGTATCGCTGGTATGTTTGGGGGTTTGGCCTCTTCCTGTAATGATTCCATTTTGTGTCTTTTGGTCTCTGGCCCTCTCGCAATTTCTGTTGAACCAATCCTGTTTCCTAGTTCTGCATCTCTGTTTTGGTATGAATTTTTTGTGCCTTTATCATATATTTCACAAAACTCGACATACATCTCATTCACTTCCTTGCCTAGCAACAAGTCTGTCCAATTATACTCACTAAAGAATTTTCTAAGATTGCCATAATGTCCTCTCCTAAAGTCAGGTTTTCCAGTTGCATCAACCTTCTTATTTTCTTCCAGTGTGTGTGTGTGTGTGTGTGTGTGTGTGTGTGTGTGTGTGTGTGTGTGTGTGTGTGTGTGTGTGTGTGTGTGTGTGTGTGTAATTACCTAAGTAATTACCTAAGTGTAGTTACAGGATGAGAGCTACGCTCGTGGTGTCCCGTCTTCCCAGCACTCTTTGTCATATAACGCTTTGAAACTACTGACGGTCTTGGCCTCCACCACCTTCTCCCCCAACTTGTTCCAACCGTCTACCACTCTGTTTGCGAAAGTGAATTTTCTTATATTTCTTCGGCATCTGTGTTTAGCCAGTTTATATCTATGACCTCTTGTTCTTGAAGTTCCAGGTCTCAGGAAATCTTTCCTGTCGATTTTATCAATTCCTGTTACTATTTTGTATGTAGTGATCATATCACCTCTTTTTCTTCTGTCTTCTAGTTTTGGCATATTTAATGCTTCTAACCTTTCCTCGTAGCTCTTACCCTTCAGCTACGAGGAAAGGTTAGAAGCATTAAATATGTGTGTGTGTGTGTGTGTGTGTGTGTGTACTCACCTATATGTACTCACCTATATGTGTCTGCAGGATCGAGCACTGACTCTTGGATCCCGCCTTTCGAGCATCAGTTGTTTACAGCAATGACTCCTATCCCATTTCCCTATCATACCTGGTTTTAAAATTATGAATAGTATTGGCTTCCACAACCTGTTCCTTAAGTGCATTCCATTTTCCCACTACTCTCACGCTAAAAGAAAACTTCCTAACATCTCTGTGACTCATCTGAGTTTCTAACTTCCATCCATGTCCCCTCGTTCTGTTACTATTCCGTGTGAACATTTCGTCTATGTCATGTGTGTGTGTGAGTGTGTGTGTGTGTGTGTGTGTGTGTGTGTGTGTGTGTGTGTGTGTGTGTGTGTGTGTGTGTGTGTGTGTGTGTGTGTGTGTGTGTGTGTGTGTGAGCATTACCACTCTGATGTATCACTTACAGGATGGCGTCAACTCCGCTTTTCACGAAACTGTGGGTGATACCCTGCAATTGGCGGCCATGACCCTGCCCCCGTCAGCTGCCGACACTGGCCGCCCCGCCACCAGCCGCCCGGCCTCGCTACACACCTCATCAGAGACCCAATATCTGGCCCCTCCACCAGCCCACCCTCCTGCCACTGCGCCTCATACACCCACCAATCGTGAGCTTCTCAAATATTATTTTTTATCTTGTGTGCATGAATATTTTTCTATTATTTATGTTGTCCAGGAATTATGCAAATGGTCAATTCATATACACCGAGAGTACACCTATCAGTGTACATACACTGAGAGGCAGGGTACACCTCTCAGTGTACATACACACTGAGAAGCAGGGTACACCTCTCAGTGTACATACACACTGAGAAGCAGGGTACACCTCTCAGTGTACATACACACTGAGAAGCAGGGTACACCTCTCAGTGTACATACACACTGAGAAGCAGGGCACACCTCTCAGTGTACATACACTGAGAAGCAGGGTACACCTCTTAGTGTACATACACACTGAGAAGCAGGGTACACCTCTCAGTGTACATACACACTGAGAAGCAGGGTACACCTCTCAGTGTACATACACACTGAGAAGCAGGGCACACCTCTCAGTGTACATACACACTGAGAAGCAGGGTACACCTCTCAGTGTACATACACACTGAGAAGCAGGGTACACCTCTCAGTGTATATACACCGACAAGAGGTGTACGTCTCTCAGTGTACATACACTGAGAAGTGGGGAACAAGTAGATTAACATTTGCTTCTAAAATCTATGTTATTTTGCTGGTGCAAAATGGAGGAATCTTTTTAGGAACATTATTTATATTTGACAAATAGTGTTTTCCTAACTCAAACAATGTGGAGTTTACTATGCTGCGCATATTTCTAATGCCTCTCAGATTTTCATATTCTCTCAGGTCGTGGTCAAGGCGGTGTCCGTCACTTTCACCAGAGATTCTACAGCTTCGCTTCTCAGCTGTTGTTTCTATCCCGAATCCCCATGGATATTTGTATCTAAGGCGGATTCTTGCTATTATTGATTCTCTCCCGTGACCACCTCCTCTTCGTCCATAAAGATTGGGATTGCCAGCTGCAACTATGTTGTTCCAGTGTACAGATTGACCGATTTGTTCTTCCATCCTCCTTTCCTCAATTATCTTGTCACGGTGATGTAGCCTGATAATATCTCTAACTTGAAGAAGAGTCTTGGGTATGAAGTATTTAATATTTATTTATTTATTTATTTATTTATTTATTTATTTATTTATATACAAGAAGGTACATTGGGTTAGAGAGAATACATAGCATAGTATTTGCAATCTTGTAAAGCCACTAGTACGCCAGCGGTAGGTACTAAACAACAGAGTGCGTGCAGGACTCCCGCCAAGCTTGGACGCCGGTAGTCATGTATCATTGTAAGTATCATAGTCAGTAACCAAGCAATGGCTTTATGTCAACCCTATAACCAAGACTTCCCTAGCAACACAGAACGCCACAAGTTCCAGTTTTAGTTATCCATTTGGATCAATGCTCACCTTCAGGGGGGGGGTAGGGGGAGAGAGGTAGATTCAGGGTGAGGAAGGGGTTCATCAGGCGCGTTGAGATAGTATGTGCTGGTCAACAGTGGTTGGGGTCCGTTTTCTGTGTCAGTCATGGAAGGAAGCACTGGTGTTGGAAGTGTGGGGTACTGTAGAAGGCGTGGGGGTGTAGGTACTGTGTCGAAGTATGCACCGTGGGGGGAAAAGGGAACAGAGCGCAAGAGGTGTGGAGAAGGTACAGGAACACTAGGAAGGCCATTATGAGCGAGGAAGATGAAAAGGTGGCCATCAAAGTCTCGATCATTGTCATTAGCTTGTAAATAAGCAATCCCCGTGGTGTAGTGATTAAGATACTCGTTTGGTGTTTTGTGAGCGTTTTGTCATGGGTTCGTATCCTGGCCGGGAAGGATTTACTGGGCGTCAATCCTTAACTGTAGCCTCTGTTTATTCAACAGTAAAATGGGTACCTGATTGTTAAATGATTTGGCGGGGTCATATTCTGGGGAACATAGGATTAAGGACTTGCCCGAAACGCTATGGTTGCTCGTGGCTGTACAAGAATGTAAGAATTCTTGTATAAATAAATAAATATAATAAATAAATATAAATTTATTTATATATAAAAATATATAAATAAATGATGCTTGGAAGCAGGCTGTGACTCGCTCATATGTCAAGTTTTGGAGAGGAAAGTAGGATGGAGGTGGTGTGTGAGGGAAGAGAGGTGGAGAGGAGTGAGTGTGATGGGTAGTAGTAGGGTGGTGTTGGTGCTGGTGAGACGGGGAATGTAGAGTACTGACGTAAGACATGGAGTTGGCTGATACAGTTTGGTGATGGGATGGGTTTTGGGAGGTTGAGGAAGAATGAGGTTGTGCATGAGTGCGAGGTTGGTTAGTACGAAGAGTTTTCAGACTTTGTTTCCTCAGAGAACAAGATTTATCTATTGCTGAATGAGCATCTTGCAATTTGAGCATTTTAATGGGGGGGGGGGGGGGTTGCTGGGCGCTGAGTATATAAATGGCCTTTACGAGAACATTTGGAGCAAATTTGTGGACGTCTGCATTTGCGTGTTTCATGATTGTACTGGTCGCATCAGAAGCATTGCAGCAATGGAAGATATTCAGCTGTACTGATGTGGTAGGGAGGAGTGCTGGTGTTGAGGATTTTGATACCCTGATTCCAGAGTTTTTGGGATTCTGCAGGGAAGGAACATTGAATCTTGAGGTGTTTGGTATTAAGTACTGGGTAAATCTCCTTGATAGTAATGTCATTCCAGTCTGAAATGTCCTAAGAGTGATTGCTGTTGTTAGGTGTAGAAAGAACAGAGGTGTCAACATTACAAACAAGAACAGAGTATTTTTTTTTGTGCAACAGTGAGTACAGGAGTCAGAGAAGGTTGGGCGAGATTACTAGAAGCTGTTGAAGAATTTAATGCTGTTGGTGTTGGCGTGTTTGACATGATTAGTGGCAGGTTTGCCAGTGGCTTGGAAGAGTGTAGGGATGCAGTCAATAGTGTCAAAGGATGTAGTGCCAGTGTATTTCATTCGCAGGCAGTGAAACATTGTGACTCACTGTCTACAGACAGTCCCGTGTTTGTAGTCAATCACTGCGTGAATCCATAAAACTCAGTGGGGGGTCAGTGTGTAGTTTCTCCCTTCCACTTCCTGGGGATGTGTAACAACCAGGAGGCCTGGTCGAGGACCGGGCCGCGGGGACGCTAGGCCCCTCAAGTTAACCTCAAGTTAACCATTATATTAAAGTCTGCTGGCAATGATACCTACACATGTTGCATAACGATGTCTGCATGTGTGTCGTCGACACCTCTCTCAATGATTGTAGTTGTCATCTCGAGTGTATTGATAGTGTTGATTGCACAATGGGTCCACCTGTTGCTGTTGGAAGGTCTTTTGGCCCGAGTTAGTGCTCCAGTGATCACTCTCTCTCTTTCTTCATCTGTTGCACCTGGTAGTGTATACAGTGTCGCATCACACCCCACTCACACGTCATCACACCTCACCTCACTTGATACCTTGACCTGACTACAACCAGACCTCACCTGACGTAACCACACCACCTGACTACACCCTGACCTGACGTAACCACACCTGACGTAACCACACCTGACGTAACCACACCTGACGTAACCACACCTGACATAACCACACCTGACATAACCACACCTGATGTAACCACACCTGACGTAACCACACCTGACTTCACCTCACCCACACCTTCTGAGGAAGTCTGTTATTCCTGCAGGTGGTGAGCTGAGGCGCCTGCTGTTGGTGGCATTAACGAAGCTGCCGCTCTTCGCCTTCGCCAGGGTCATGGACGAGTGGCGCTGGAGGGTCTTCCAGGGCACGGTGAGGGGGCTGAGGGGAG
>WNGS01092210.1:35456280-35488780 GCA_020271785.1 Procambarus virginalis | reverse complement strand
TGTCAGTCAGGGCGTTATGGCGAGGGTTTGCTAGGCCGTTAAAATACAGTGATGGAAGGATCCATCTCGACTGAGGGTCTGGAGTGGGGGCCTGCATGAGGAGCTCTGACCTCGTCTTTAGGTCTAGTTTGTTTTTAGCCGTTGCTATTACTCGTTCTGGGTATCCTCTGGCTGAGAACATGTCCCAGAGGTCTAGAAGCTGAGTAGCAAGTGTGCCTTCAAGGCTGTTTATCCTCTTCAAACGTAGACCTAAGGAGTAGGGTAGGGAGTTCTTCTAGGAGGAGGGGTGACTGGAGTCGTATCGTAGATACGTGTGCAGGATCGTGAGCTTGTAGTAGACCCTCGTGTGAAGGAGCCTGTCCTCACTGCCAATAAACACTGTCGTATCCAGGAAGTTTATCTCTGTTTTACTCTGCTCCAAGGTGAACTTCAGATTTCCGTGGGCTGTATTTGTCCAGGCGTAGAATGACTGGAGGAGTGTGTCCGGTCCAGTCATTATACCGAAAATATCTTCAATATAACGGAAGTACACGTCTGGTTTATCTGGGCGGAGTGCTCTCTGGTGCTCAAAGGCCGTGTGAACAAAGAATTCCGCTATAGCCTCACTACTTAATGCTCCAATTGCCGTCCCCTTTACTTGTCTGTAGGCTGCTGAATCGAAGGATAGAACTATATCCCTCATGACATGCAGAATCGCTTCCTCCAGGAGGGCCCTTGGTGGGGGCCTCCAAACTCCCGCGTCTCTGAGGGGCTGGCGTATGAGGTGTTTATTGTCGTCGAAGTATGTCGAGCCCAATCTTGCTGCCTCCCGTTGGGGGATGCTTGGGTAGAGGGAGACTATGTCAAGGGAGAACAGGGTCGTGTTCTCTGGGACGGGTCCTTTGCTTGCATTCAAATCCCTCAGTTTCAGCAAAAGATCAGTTGTGTCTTTCAGACGTTCATCTAAAAGAGAGAGAAGGGGGTTTAGTAATGCTGTGCAGATCAAGTCAACTGGGCGAGTTGGTGCTTTGCAACCTCTAAGGACTGGTCTGCCCTGCCATGTACCTGTAAGAGGGTGTAAATCTTTATGAATCTTAGGAAGGAGGTATAGGTTCGGAAGCTCTGCTTTAAAGGCAAGGTAATAGTCTCTTGCTGCTGCGCTGAGTATACATCCTGTTAACTTTGCTTGTTTATTGTTAAAGAATTTCAGGACCAGGTTTCTGCTCCTTGTCCTGGCGTTCTCCAGGGCTGTTTGACCCTGCGGTATTTTTTGCAAGTCGTCTCGTCTGAGAGGTGCCTTGCCATTTCCTTTGGCAAGTTCGTTTTTCTCCAGACTACTACAGTACCGCCTTTATCCGCTGGTTTAATTATAATGTCTGGGCGAGCCTTAAGGGCGCGTAGCGCCTCCCTGTGTGCTTTTGTAAGGTTACCACGGGTTCTCTGCTTTACCTGTGTTTTAAGGCTTTCCAGGGTTGCCTGGATTTGTGGGTGAAGTCCATTTAAATTGAAAGTGGTGTTTCCTTGAACTGAGGCAGGATTCAGGTATTTCATTGAAAGCGATCTCTCGGGTTGTTGTTTCCTTTCTTGATGGGGTTGTGGCCCTGACCTGAGTTTGCTCCGTGCCCTGTTAATCTGTGTCTCTAGGTCTGAGAGGGTTTCGTCTACTGCCTGTATCCGTTTGGGTTCTGTAGGGGGCCCAATCACAAAGGACAGGCCCCTACTCAAGATGTCCCTCTCCATGGTGCTCAGAGGGACCTCGGATACCACCGTTTTTTAGGGGATTTTGCCCGTTTGATATTGGCCCGTTTGAGATCACGTTTTGCCCTCCTCCACAGTTCCACCCGGTGCCGTTTACGGCGCCCTATGTGGATCCTCTGTTCCTGCCCCTCCCAGGTCTGCTCGTGCAGGGTGGTCTGGGGGGGACCCTGAAAATTCAGGTTAGAGTATGGCCCGGGCTGTTGGGCATAGGCTTGAAAGTAGGGGTTGTGAGCATAGGGTAGGAACCCTGCTGGGGGTTGAGCATAAGGCCAGGGTGGGGGCTGCTGGGGGAGCATTTGGGGGGCCTGGGCTGCCACCTGGGTTTGTGCTTGGGGTTGAGTAACCTTGGTCTGTGGTTGGGGTTGAGCTACCTGAGTCTGGGATTGAGATGTCGTTCTGCCAGGCTGTGTAGACTGCTGCCCCGGGTTTTTAGGTGGGGTTAAAGACTGTACCTGGGTCTGTTGGCTTGTACCTATCTCGTCGTCAGGGAGCGGCCGTAAGACCGAGCGGGGTGTAGCCAGTTGATGCCCCTGGGTCTGGGCCTGTGGTCTTAGGATGCTCATTACCTTCTGCCGTAGTTCCTTCCAGGTTCCTTCGGCTGGCGTTGTCTGAAAGCTTGAATATTTTGTCGTGGACTGACCTGATCGTACAGTAAGTTCCCCTCAGTAAGTTGCTGGAGGTGGAGAGTGTTTCGGATGGGTTTTTCGTCTGTAACCCTCCCATAAAGTTGTGCCTATTCTCAGCGAGGGCCAGGCTCCATCCATAAGTCCTTCTGTGATCATCTATAGCTTTGTGTTCTCTCTTGCCCAGGAAGCTTTCAGCAGCAAGGTGTAGATCCCATCAGGTTCCTTGCGTGTGCTGTGTTCAGCTCCATGATAAACTTGTCTAGGCCTGGAAAGAGAGGGAGATCTGTGGAAAAGAAAGGAACTGTGGTTTTAAGACCCAGATATTCTGGTACTGTGCCCTGAATAGAAGCGCGCTGTATGTGTTTAAGCTTATATTTAAGGTACTCAATAGTTGAAAAGACTGGTGTCATCAGATCCGCCAGTTCGAGTTCCTCTGGGCCCAGAACTATGCCGTCGTATTTACTCTCGTCTGAAAAAACCTGATCGATGAGGGCCGTTGTTTTATTTTCGTTACAGAATCCTGTTTCGGGGACTGCAAAGGGCAGGGACTTCAGGGCCATTTCGGCCGAACCTGTCCACACTCTCTTCTCTCTCCAGATCCCAGGTAGGGAGCCTGGTTCCGGGGCAGGTTTAGGAGGTCACGGGCTTCTGAGGTTTGCCAACAGTGAGGTGTCCCAGTCATCTCTGCTGCTGGTGCTGAAGGCATCGAGGAGGCCTGTCTCTGTGGTCGCATCGTCCTGGGTTGTTCTGGCACGTTGTGGCTGTGGGTCTAAGAGAACAGAATTAGGATCATGGTTGATTATAGGGTATTTTTGGGCGGAGGGTATTGGGCTCTCAGAGGAGCTTCGTTCTGGTGTAGTAGAAGCACTCCTGTGGGATGGGTGTTTCTTTGACCCGTTTTTTTAGGGGGAGTTTTTCACAACTCCATGGTTTGGAGAATGGTTTGGACTTCTTCCTTGGCCGCTGCGGGTACTATCCGCCAGCATTTTTTGTTTGCCTTGTGAACAAGAATATAAGTTGGGATTTGTTTGAAACCCCTCAGACATATAGTATCACAAATCACATGTATTCCAGAATGGAGAAAAAAACACTTTGTTGTAGTATCTCAGGTCCTCCCGTTTGAATGGCTTTTTTTGTTTAAAAAGTTCTGGGTGGAAGATGTATACAAGAAATTAGCGTCTACCGGGATTACCCGGGAGCTTGTATGATGTCTACTCTAGTATTTTTAGGAAGGGGGGGGGGTTCTTTTACGTTAACCCTGTTTTGTATCTCAGGTGGATAGGCTCGCCCTCGGTTTTTCAAGGTCGTAGGCTGCCCTTCCAGAGGAGATAGCAAGACTTCGGGGACAATTAATCGTTTCGTGGGGCTGGTAAAGCCCACTACTCATCAGTCCGAATGTCTACCGAGGCGACCTTCTTCCTCCACCAGCAACGCCGCTTCCACCAGCGCCAACTATTTAGTTCCCACCAACCAATCAGAAGCTTTTCCTGCTCTATCTGGCGATAGCTCCACGTCCCGGCCCTTCCAACCTCCTCATTGGGGGGCCCAACATCCAATCAGCAACCTAGCCTCGATCTACTTCAAATGTTGTTCTTGTACCAGTTTTTTTCAGACTTGCTGAAAGGATTGCTGGGTTGGACAATCGTTTGTTCGTCACAACTATCAACTCACTATATGCTGCAGTAGTAGTAGTAGTAGGCATCCATCAGTCTCAGGAGACTATGGAGTTGCGCTCTGGTTGTCGGTCTGGAGTGGCCTCACCAGGGCGCAAAGCCAGGATAGGTTGATTCGGGGGAGAAGTTGTTACCCAGGCAGCAGGTCCCCCCTCTCCACGGCGCTGAAAGTCTCCAATGGAAAGGCTTACGCCAATACGATTGGTTCCAGCGCCGTCGCAGGAACTGTGAGTTCCGGGGTTGACCTCGATCAGTGCCTGCTGCCCCGGAGCCGACGCCTTAACCATCGACGACACCTGCTTCGGTACCACCCACCGTCCCTGCAGGTGAACAGTCTGCCGCCGTGCCTCCTTCAGCACCACCTGCTGACGTTCTACAGACCGTGAGTGCGCCCACTGAATCCTCTACACCTGCTGCTGTAGTAGCTCCCACTCCACATCCCTCTCCACGGCCCGCTACTGCTCAACCTTCGAGGAACACCGCCTCTGATTTCGATTCAGCTGACTCGTCCGACGACGATGTCTCATTTGGGACACCTACCATCCCCCCTCAACGAAAGTTTCACTGCCGCCCTGCAGACTTGCTACACCACACCTACAACCTCTAACGATAGCACTGGCATGTCAACAAGAAGCAAGACTACCATGAAACCGAAGAAGACCGACGACTGAAGCCTGAAGAAACCAGTCAGAAGAAGAGAACTGAAGCCTGAAGAATGAAGACCCAAGAATGAAGTAACACCACCGACTGCCTCCACTCACCACCAGCCAGGTACTCAGGAGCCCGGCCCCTGTGTGTACTGCCAAGAACGTTCCACTCAGCCTTACAGAAATCAACCCAAGTTCAAATCCGCGGTGGTTGTTCCATCGATCTTTACCTCCTGTCTCCGCCTTGTCTCCAGATCCTCGCTCAAGCATTCTGCATCCTCTCCCCGTTCTTCCATCCCCTGCTTATTCGCTCTATGGGCATTTCAAGTTCAGGTCTTCTGCTATCTGGTTCTTGTGGTCAACCCGGCTGTCATGCCCGGCAGCTCGAGCTTCCAGATAATGACTGGCATTAGCCAACGATATCATTTCAGTGAAGTGAGTTTCCTGCTTCCTCTTTACGGGCTATTCATGCCCGTGCCGTGCTAGTCATGCTCGGGTAGCTCAATCTTTACCAATCAATCAGTGCTTCCTGATTGGCTGACATATACTATCTTTGGTATCAGATAATACTGTGTGGTCCTATTCCTGACTAACTTTGAAAATCACATGATGAGGATGTAAAAGGTTCCAGAATATGTCATGAGTTATAATTTGGTTTAAGAATACTATAGAGTCACCTCCTGGAAGTCGGTGGGGACCAGGGAGCCGGCGCTGTCGTTGAACCGGTTCCCCTGATTGGGAACCCCAATCAGGGGTTCCCTGATTGGCCATCCCTATAATCACTTAAAAGAAAAATGCAAATGACTTTATATTGCAAACGAGAGTGGGCGTTGATGGCTCTCACTGTCTGCTTCAGGTACCTGGTGGCGGTGGTGGCTCAGTTCCAGGTACACCGAGGTCTGTGCCAGGTCACCCACGGCCGGCCCCTCCCCGCCCCTCCCCACACCTGCTCCATCGCTGGCTCCCGCCCCGCCGGCACCCTTCTCAGGTACCACCACCTCCTCCTGAGGACAAGGGCCAACTGGGTCCCCTAAATTCCCAACACTAAATCCAATACCAGCGTCTGATTATCCAGCACTAAACGTTGTGCCAGTCTCATAATGTCCAGCACGACACCAAGTTCTGTGATTTCAAATGTCCAGTGCTAAACCGAGTGCTAAAGGTCAAATGTCCTCTGGTAAACCTAATTTGAATGCTTCACAGTGTTGAATTCTTGAATTCTAATTCTTAACACAGTACAACAACATGAACACTACCACTCCCACAGTACAGCAGCAGCACTACCACTCCCACAGTACAGCAGCAGCACTAACACTCCCACAGTACAGCAGCAGCAGCACTAACACTCCCACAGTACAGCAGCAGCACTAACACTCCCACAGTACAGCAGCAGCACTACCACTCCCACAGTACAGCAGCAGCACTAACACTCCCACAGTACAGCAGCAGCACTAACACTCCCACAGTACAGCAGCAGCACTACCACTCCCACAGTACAGCAGCAGCACTAACACTCCCACAGTACAGCAGCAGCACTAACACTCCCACAGTACAGCAGCAGCACTAACACTCCCACAGTACAGCAGCAGCAGCACTAACACTCCCACAGTACAGCAGCAGCACTAACACTCCCACCATCTCTCCCACAGGCGGGTAATGGGTGCCGGGTCGTCTGTGACATGGGAGGAGGTGCTGGAGACGGTGACAGGCACCACACACCTGGACGCCTCGGCCATGTTGGAGTACCTGGCGCCCCTCACTCACTGGCTCCACCACCACGCCCGCCTGACCAACCTCACTCTGGGCTGGTAACACTCCAGCGGGAGAACCTAGTGCTGGCCTGGTAACACCGCTGCCTGTGTGGGAACACTGCTGATGAAGGACGTCACTCAGGTGTGGTGACAGGTGTGGAGGCCCCCGTACTCAGTTGTGGTAACACCTATGGAGCTGGTGGAGCTCGCTCGGGCGCCGCTCTGGCACCTCTGCAAGTGGATGATCAATGGGGGGGGGGGAGAGGATGAGGGGAAAAGGAGACGATGGCTTCTGGGTGATGATTGATCGTGTCAGGAAAATATTAATATTACATCACTAATAAGTTAATAATGTTATGATATTTCTTCGTTTTGTTAGATTCAATAATATATATATTTGTATATCTTGAAAAAGTCAACAGGGAGAATTGTACAGGTAGGAATCAGGAAGCACAATACCCGTCGCCCGTGAACGCTTCCTGTACATTAATGCCAGACAAACTGTATGAGACAAACTTGACAGCCTACAGCTTTGGATACCAATATTCAGCGATAATGTTCATGGCTTTAGCAGTAGTTCTTTAGACAGGTATTCTTTATTCATACAATAGTATATTTAAGAATTAAATACAAGGCAGGTACAACGATAAAACTGCTACGCATAACTTTACACAATTTTGTGCTTTTTGAAGTTGTTCTGGCGTCGTGTGAAATACTGAGCTGGTAACTCTTCTTCTGTGTTTCAGTGGCATCAGTAAAGTGGTGTCGGGCGGTCTGTGGATTTATCTCTAATAGTAGTAGTAGGCATCCATCAGTCTCAGGAGACTATGGAGTTGCGCTCTGGTTGTCGGTCTGGAGTGGCCTCACCAGGGTGCAAAGCCAGGGTAGGTTGATTCGGGGGAGAAGCTGTTACCCAAGCAGCAGGTCCCCCCTCTCCACGGCGCTGAAAGTCACAGACCGCCAGAAAATGCTTCTCTCTAATACAGAAGCATTTTATCACTCAAACAACGCCATTGTGGCTTCTAAACAAACAATGTTGTCTTCCTTCTCTCGTAAACCAAATGAGAAGTGTAAGAAGAATAACGTACGAGAGACTGATAATGATAACAGTGAAAGTGACAAAAGTTGTGTTTCGTCTGCTTCTAGTTCAAATTTTCTAACAGGATCTATGTGCAATTCAGAAAGTAATGGGGCTTTGAAGTCTAACTTGTATCCCTGTTCAGGTGTTTGGACTGAAGAAATGCGGAAGAAAAAAAAAGAAACCTATCAATGGTTAGACTTCAGGGATGATAAACTTGGGTATAAAGTATTTGCAAACATAAGCAATGTAACACTTTTCAGTTTCTATTGGAGTTAGCTCTAATGTAAGGCACATTGCATGAACTTGGTTTACTGTGTATACAGTACCTGTGTATACAGACAAACTGATTCACCGGAGCATAAGGTCAGTGCATGGACTAAAAGAGAAACCTGACACTAGAACTTTAGAAACTCAAAAGGGCAATTGAAAAGGGGAAGTTTAAGGAATTACCACAACAAGCAACACGCAAATTGTCTCCATTAATTATCAACAGTTTTTTAGTAGTCAAGTGAACAATTTGCAGCACCGTATAAATTGTATTTCACCGTGTCGGGGACAGGAAGTCAGAGTCTATTATATTAGTTATTATATGTTTGGCTTTTATCGGTGCCCCCCCCCATAGACGAATTACTGGCCCCGCCCAGGATGCAACCACACAACAAGTTGATTAACTCCAGAGTATCTACACATTGTTAGGTGAACAGAGGCATTAGGTGAAAGGAAATATGCCCAACCATTTGTCTCCCGCCTGGGATTCGAACCCTAAATTCTCGATTGTGAGTCGAGAACGAGCCCGACTGTACTACCGAGACCCTTAAATGATCACGACAACATCCATGAGAGACTCAAACTTCTGAGCCTCAAAGTGTGTATAAGTCACTGCTAAGTGTAATGTGTACTTGAGAAAGTCTACTGACGGCAGGCCTGGTGAAATACCACCTTATTATGTAGAAGCTGAAATATTATCTGTGTAAGAGGTTTAAGTTTTGTTCTTACTCAGCGCTAAATGCCTTCAGAGACTATGTGGAGGATCATGGACGCCGCATCCCCCAAGATTTACACCCATTACTGAACTGTTTACAAGTTATTCCTATTAGTACTGCTGAGTGTGAGAGGGGATCAGTCACATGAACCTGATCATAACAATAACAACACGCTCAAGAACTCTCATAAATCATGTATCAACACTTATGTTTGTTAAACTACATGGACCTCCTCTAGTTCAGTGGCATCCTGAGCCATATGCCATATATCATGGCTGCGGCACCACACACCGGCAGATGTCAACAGGACAAGAGGTGCTTCACACCACTGAAAACATCTCACACCTGACCCTTTGTCGGAACTGTTGTGAGACTTCTCACTGGTTGTATTTTGTGAGCACTAAGTGTGTTAACTTCTTAAATTGATAAATACATGATTGATGTGTGTTCTTTATTTGTTTGATAATTATATTTTGATAATTAGTGTGTACAAACACGCAATACTTAATCGTGTCACATATAGAGACAGGATAGGAAATGACAAGCTTTTGTCAGGAACACCAGAGCTCCGGCACCTATAAAGTTGGCACTGCACCCTCCCTGGGTAACACTAATGTGGAACAACAACACATTTGGGTGACAACACTGCAATAACAGAGGTACCTCTCTCTAGAGAGGTAGAGGCTGGCAGCACGTCCAGAGAAGAAACTCTGGCTTGGCAATACTACCATAGAGGAGACTCACATTGGGGTGTCAACACTGATAATGGTGAACCTTGTTTTAGGCCCTGAATTCTAGGGCTCTATAGGGTGTCTATATGACTAACACTGGTGTTCACTGTAGAGTTGTGTGCTAGAGCGGTGTGGGAAGCTCTGCACTCTATTCCAGAGGTGCGTCGAATGGCCATCGGGCAAACATTGTTTTCCAATGTTTCCAACATTGATTTGCAATGTTGCAAAATTATTGACATAATTTTTGTTTTAGCTGGTGAGTGCTGATGGTGTGCTTGGGTTGTGCCTCCACCCTTGGGCCCCAGTTCGAAACCTTTCATCTTATGGAGAACATTAATTTATATGAAATATAAATATGAATTACATTGCAAGGTTTAAAATTGTAAGATTCTTGGTAACTCAGCTCATTGTCTCTTCAGCTTAACCTGACTGATCAGTCTTCAACTACTGGGGGCCCCAGACACCAGTCTTCAACTACTGGGGCCCCAGACACCAGTCTTCAACTACTGGGGGCCCCAGACACCAGTCTTCAACTACTGGGGGCCCCAGACACCAGTCTTCAACTACTGGGGGCCCCAGACACCAGTCTTCAACTACTGGGAGCCCCAGACACCAGTCTTCAACTACTGGGGGCCCCAGACACCAGTCTTCAACTACTGGGTGCCCCAGACACCAGTCTTCAACTACTGGGGGCCCCAGACACCAGGCTTCAACTACTGGGGGCCCCAGACACCAGTCTTCAACTACTGGGGGCCCCAGACACCAGTCTTCAACTACTGGGGGCCCCAGACACCAGTCTTCAACTACTGGGTGCCCAGACACCAGTCTTCAACTACTGGGGGGCCCCAGACACCAGTCTTCAACTACTGGGAGCCCCAGACACCAGTCTTCAACTACTGGGGGCCCCAGACACCAGTCTTCAACTACTGGGAGCCCCAGACACCAGTCTTCAACTACTGGGGGCCCAGACACCAGTCTTCAACTACTGGGGGGCCCCAGACACCAGTCTTCAACTACTGGGTGCCCAGACACCAGTCTTCAACTACTGGGGCCCCAGACACCAGTCTTCAACTACTGGGGGGCCCAGACACCAGTCTTCAACTACTGGGGGCCCCAGACACCAGTCTTCAACTACTGGGAGCCCCAGACACCAGTCTTCAACTACTGGGGCCCCAGACACCAGTCTTCAACTACTGGGGGCCCAGACACCAGTCTTCAACTACTGGGGGCCCAGACACCAGTCTTCAACTACTGGGGCCCCAGACACCAGTCTTCAACTACTGGGGGCCCCAGACACCAGTCTTCAACTACTGGGGGCCCCAGACACCAGTCTTCAACTACTGGGGGCCCCAGACACCAGTCTTCAACTACTGGGGGCCCAGACACCAGTCTTCAACTACTGGGGGGCCCCAGACACCAGTCTTCAACTACTGGGGGGCCCCAGACACCAGTCTTCAACTACTGGGAGCCCCAGACACCAGTCTTCAACTACTGGGAGCCCAGACACCAGTCTTCAACTACTGGGAGCCCAGACACCAGTCTTCAACTACTGGGGGCCCCAGACACCAGGCTTCAACTACTGGGAGCCCAGACACCAGTCTTCAACTACTGGGAGCCCCAGACACCAGGCTTCAACTACTGGGGGGCCCCAGACACCAGTCTTCAACTACTGGGGCCCCAGACACCAGTCTTCAACTACTGGGAGCCCAGACACCAGTCTTCAACTACTGGGGGCCCCAGACACCAGGCTTCAACTACTGGGAGCCCAGACACCAGTCTTCAACTACTGGGAGCCCCAGACACCAGTCTTCAACTACTGGGAGCCCCAGACACCAGTCTTCAACTACTGGGGGCCCCAGACACCAGTCTTCAACTACTGGGGGGCCCCAGACACCAGGCTTCAACTACTGGGGGGCCCCAGACACCAGGCTTCAACTACTGGGGGCCCCAGACACCAGTCTTCAACTACTGGGAGCCCCAGACACCAGTCTTCAACTACTGGGGGCCCCAGACACCAGTCTTCAACTACTGGGGGCCCAGACACCAGTCTTCAACTACTGGGGGCCCCAGACACCAGTCTTCAACTACTGGGAGCCCCAGACACCAGTCTTCAACTACTGGGAGCCCAGACACCAGTCTTCAACTACTGGGAGCCCAGACACCAGTCTTCAACTACTGGGAGCCCCAGACACCAGTCTTCAACTACTGGGAGCCCCAGACACCAGTCTTCAACTACTGGGGGCCCAGGCAAATGTTTTTCAACAATATTTTTATGTACACTCAAACATCATTAAGAATAAATTTCCTACTCACACGCTGGATTGAATTTTACTTTTTCTTACCTTTTATAGACCTCCCTCCCACCACATAATCTACAACATATTATTCTACGGTGGTAACACTGACGTAGAGGAGCCATGCTCTAGGGTGGTAACACTGACGTAGAGGAGCCATGCTCTAGGGTGGTAAC
Organism: Procambarus virginalis; assembly: GCA_020271785.1. Taxonomy (NCBI): domain Eukaryota; kingdom Metazoa; phylum Arthropoda; class Malacostraca; order Decapoda; family Cambaridae; genus Procambarus; species Procambarus virginalis. Next base: position 35,477,081 of record WNGS01092210.1, on the reverse strand, counting down.
ACTGACGTAGAGGAGCCATGCTCTAGGGTGGTAACACTGACGTAGTGGAGCCATGCTCTAGGGTGGTAACACTGACGTAGTGGAGCCATGCTCTAGGGTGGTAACACTGACGTAGAGGAGCCATGCTCTAGGGTGGTAACACTGACGTAGAGGAGCCATGCTCTAGGGTGGTAACACTGACGTAGAGGAGCCATGCTCTAGGGTGGTAACACTGACGTAGTGGAGCCATGCTCTAGGGTGGTAACACTGACGTAGTGGAGCCATGCTCTAGGGTGGTAACACTGACGTAGTGGAGCCACCGATGATGATACTCTTCAAAACGCTGGTGCTCTCTAGAGTGGAGTACTGCTGCACAATGACAGCCCCTTTCACAGCTGGAGAAATTGCTGACCTGGAGAGCGTGCAGAGATCCTTTACTGCTAGAATCCACTCAGTAAAATATCTAAACTATTGGAACCGACTAAAGAGCCTAAATCTGTATTCTCTTGAGCGCAGGCGGGAGAGATACATAATAATTTACACGTGGAAAATATTAGAGGGGCTGGTCCCAAACCTGCACACAGAAATAGCATCACATAAGACCAGAAGACATGGCAGGATGTGCAGAATACCCTCGTTGAAGAGCAGAGGTGCAACAGGTACTCTGAGAGAGAACTCTATCAACATCAGAGGCCCGAGACTGTTCAACACGCTCCCGCTACACATAAGGGGCATAACTGGCAAACCCCTCACAGTGTTCAAGAGAGAACTGGATAAGCACCTCCAAAGGATACCTGGTCAACCAGGCTGTGACTCATACGTCAGGCTGCGAGCAGCCGCGTCCAACAGCCTGGTTGACCAGTCCAACAACCAGGAGGCCTGGTCGATGACCGGGCCGCGGGATGCAAGATGCATCCATCTTGACAACAGATGCAGCACCTTGAGAACATTGTATACAGCACCTTGACAAAGGCTGTAGGTGACATTAGAAAATTAGTTTTAACACCCTATAACATAAATCGGGTCTTACAATCACCCTCATTAAAACACTAAGGCGTTGTAGTAAGTTTCTCAATAATAATAATGATAATAATAATAATATATTACAAAAATATACATGAGAATAATGTACCGGGGTTTAATAAGGTGTACTGATTATGTAGAGTTAATACAGCAAGAAATACACACACATAGCGTTGCGTGTATGGACATCTCGAGTTTCAATAATCAACATGTGATCCAAATTTTGTTTATTATATAATGTAAGATATGACATTCAGAGGAAAAATCGTTTGATATACTCGTGAGTGTGTGAGGGGGAGAGTGAGGCTGTTGTTGACATTTGTGGGTTGAAGGCCGCGGGGCAGTTCTGTATTACATGTGGACAATTACGACAAATAGTTCTGTATTACATGTGGACAATTACGACAAATAGTTCTGTATTACATGTGGACAATTACGACAAACAGTTCTGTATTACATGTGGACAATTACGACAAACAGTTCTGTATTACATGTGGACAATTACGACAAACAGTTCTGTATTACATGTGGACAATTACGACAAACAGTTCTGTATTACATGTGGACAATTACGACAAACAGTTCTGTATTACATGTGGACAATTACGACAAACAGTTCTGTATTACATGTGGACAATTACGACAAATAAAGACTAAACTTACCCGCATGTTACCTTGCCCCCCCCCCCCTACACTACCCCCCCCCCTCACCAACACCTTCAACCAGCAAAAGCAAAAAAATTAAATGCTTGAAAAACGAGCTATCCTCGCCCTGGCGGACGCAGTTGACAGTTCGGCGAGTGGGTCACCCCTGTTATTACTGGACGTGTAAGGCCATATATGTCACAGCGCGGTAATAAGTGCTCTCAATGCGTCGTTCCACGCACCCCCAGGGCGCCTAACAAGCTTAAACCCGAGAATCTTCTTGTGCAGTCTCCCTTGCTGGTCGTGGCCTCGGGCGCTCACCCATTCACAACCCGTTTTCGGTTGATGCGTCCTGAAAAAAGAGGGATCCCATCACAGCTGTTTAGCCAGAAGTTGCCCAATACGCTTTTGTACAAATATTTATTGATTTAAAAGTTCGCAGTGTAAACACACCCAGAACACTTCCAGGTGATACTTTCTACACACTGGTCTTCATGATAACAAATTAATTGAAGTGTCCTTTCTTCGTGGATAGTTATATATAACGAGAGGTTGTCAACTGTGCCCAAGTGGAAAGCTTACCCCCGCCACACAAACTTTACACCAACCCATTCACACAAACACTACCGAATTATGGGATGTTTGCCGATAAAAGGCTTATTGAAACCGCATCAGAAGGACACCAAGCCTAATATCGACCGCCTGACAGCGCCCCCAACGACCTAGGCTTCGCCTCCACACCAACTGCTTGTATTGTGTCAGCTGGATGTTGTTGTTGTTATAGATTCAGCTACTCGGAACAAGTTCCAAGTAGCACGGGCTATGGTGAACCGTAACTTACTGACAGGAGCTGGGCAAGAAGCACGGCTATGGTGAACCCGTAACTTACCTGACACAGGAGCTGGGCAAGAAGCACGGGCTATGGTTAGCCTCGTGGACAGGAGATGTCTCCCGTGTGTCAGCTGGAATTGTGAGGGGTTGTTACGTGGGTGAGGAGGCAGGGGGTGAGGAGGCAGGGGGTAAGGAGGCAGGGGGTAAGGAGGCAGGGGGTAAGCAGGCAGGGGTTAGCAGGCAGGGTGAGTAGCCGGGGATGAGGAAGCTGGTGAGTCAGGGGTGAGGAGGCTGGGGTGAGGTGGCTGGGGGTGAGGAGGCTGGGGTGAGGAGGCTGGGGTGAGGTGGCTGGGGTGATGAGGCTGGGGTGAGGAGGCTGGGGTGAGGTGGCTGGGGGTGGGGACGGGCCGCTCAAGATGTCCCCGAGCGATAATCTTCATTTTAGCGTCATTGTAGAGTGAGCGTCGGGCAGGATGTCATTACTGCCAGGCGACCCTTGTGCTCGCCTGGTTGTACTCACCCACTTGTGCTGGCGGGGGTTGAGCTTCGGCTCTTTGGTCACGCATTTCAACTGCTAATTAACTGGCGTACAAATTCCTGAGCCTCTATTATATCTACTCGTGAAACTGTGTATGGAGTCAGCCTCCACCACATGCCTAGTGCCTCCTCCACTGCCTAGTGCATTCCATCTGTTAACTACTCTGACGTTGAATAAATTCATTATCATCTCTCTGTGGATGATAATGAATTTACACCAACACCCATCACCACACCAACACCCATCACCACACCAACAACCATCACCACACCAACACCCATCACCACACCAACACCCATCACCACACCAACACCCATCACCACACCAACACCCATCACCACACCACCACACCATCACCACACCAACAACCATCACCACACCAACACCCATCACCACACCAACAACCATCACCACACCAACAACCATCACCACACCAACAACCATCACCACACCAACAACCATCACCACACCAACACCCATCACCACACCAACACCCATCACCACACCAACACCATCACCACACCAACACCCATCACCACACCAACAACCATCACCACACCAACAACCATCACCACACCAACAACCATCACCACACCAACACCATCACCACACCAACAACCATCACCACACCAACAACCATCACCACACAACAACCATCACCACACCAACAACCATCACCACACAACAACCATCACCACACCAACAACCCATCACCACACCAACAACCATCACCACACCAACAACCATCACCACACCAACAACCATCACCAACCAGCACCATCACCACACCAACACCCATCACCACACCAACACCATCACACACCAACAACCATCACTACACCAACAACCATCACCACNAAGGCGGTGTCCGTCACTCTCACCACAGATTCTGCAACTCCACTGCTCAACTGTTGTTTCCATTCCGAATCGCCATGGATATTTGTATCCAAGACGGATTCTCGCTATTATTGATTCTCTCCCACGGTCACCTCCTCTTCGTCCATAATGATTGGGATTGCCAGCTGCAACCATGTTGTACCATCGTACAGATTCACTGGTTTGTGCTTCTATCCTCCTTTCCTCAGTTACCTTGTCACGGTGATGTTGCCTGACAAACCTCTATGCAGGCGATTAGTCACAATAACGTGGCTAACGTATGTTAACCAGACCACACACTAGAAGATGAAGGGACGACGACGTTTCGGTCCGTCCTGGACCATTCACAAGTCGATTGTAATAATCGACTTGACAATCGAATACCATTCACAATCGACTTGAGAATGGTTCAGGACGAACCGAAACGTCGTCGTCCCTTCACCTTCTAGTGTGTGGTCTGGTCAACAATACCTTTAATTTGTAGAAGAGTCTTGGGTATGAAGTATTCAATATGGTCTCCTCCAGCGCCTTCAGCAGCCAGCACATCTGCTCGTTCATTCCCACATATCCCAACATGGGAGGGGATCTACAGAAACTTGATGACTCTTCCCTGATTGGTTAGTACCCTCACAGCTCTCTTAATTTCAGCGACTATCGCAAGATTTTCTGTCCGATTTTTGCTTAGGCTTTGTAGCGCTGCTTTTGAGTCAGTGCAGATCACTGCGCCATTAGTGTTTCGTTCAAGGAATCTTAACGCCATAACAATGGCAGTTAGCTCCGCTTGCGTTGAAGAGGCATAGTTCTCAATAAATGCTTTCTTTTCATTTCTGCGTTGAAAAGCATTATTCCTAATTACAGTAAATGCTTCACCAGCCCTTCCATTGACAGGATTAGATGACCCGTCAGTGTAGATTTGATCTAGTTCATCTCCGGCTTCTTTATAAATTTCCTCGAGATACTTGTGCCTCATTTCTTGTGGTATCATGTTGGATTTTTTCCTTGCCATTTCATTGATGATAATCTTGCACGAGTCATCCTCCCAGGGAGGTAACCTCTCTACAGGCAGGAGCTCGCGGGCTTGCTCAAGCAGGTGAAGTTCTTCCAGGTAGCAGACTGATCTGTGATGCCATTTTTTGCTTCTCATGTTTCATCCTGTAAGTAGCACAGAACTCTGTGTTTTCTTAGCAATATCATTGTAATGGGGATCTCTGGCTATCTTAATTGCAAGCTTGGCATTCAGTGCCTTATTTCTGTTTTTAACACTGGGGAGGGACAACTCCTCTCGTAGATTAGATGTTTTGGCAGTTCTTGGAACTCCAAGAACGATTGTCATTGCTTCATTCTGTATTCTTTCGAGCCTTTTCATATCGCTTTGGGAGTAGGTGCATAAAACTGGTGCGGCATAGTCTATGACGGAGCGCACATAGGCTGTGTACATCATTTTAAGCATGGCAATAGAGGCTCCATGTCCATTCCAGGTCATAGCTCCCAGTGCCCTGAGTCGACTTTTGCATGTTCCTATGAGTTGGTTGAGCTCCTCTTTCTTCCCCTTGTTAGAGCCGACAGTGACGCCAAGGTACCGATAGTGGTCAACCCATTCAAGTGTTACACCATTAATTTGTAGTTCTTCAATTCCCCCCACTTGTGATGGAAGTATGCCTTCGTCTTGTTTGTGGAGAGAGTGAAACCGAGCTCAACACATTTCCTTAAAAGGAGTTCAATGGACTGTTTAATTTTTCCCAAGGTGGGAGCTTGTATTAGGACATCATCTGCATATCCCACTTGTTGTGTTTCTTCCGGAAAATCATTATTTGCAATGGCGTTCATAAGTACATTGAATAGTTTAGGGCTTAAGACTCCGCCTTGGGGGGTACCGAGTTCCATATTCATTGTTCTTGAGACTGCTCCATTGAAGCAGACCTTGGCCTTCCTCCTTGTGAGGTACTCTTCAACCCATTTTAAGAGTCTCCCCTTGACACCCGTGCATGCAAGCTCGTCCAGGATCGCAATCCCCTGTGCTTTGTCGAAAGCTCCTTTGATGTTAACAAATACAGAGTATTTAGCTGTGTCATTAGACAAGTAATTAACTGTACAATTTGCTGTGCTTCGTCCTTTAACAAATCCATTGACCCCCTCCCCTAGCCTGCAAATTTCGTGCAACAGTCGGTTTAGGATGATCCTTTCAAGCATCTTGCAAGTGCATGACATGAAACTGATAAGTCTGTAATTACCAGGGTCATTGGGCTTCGGTATGGGAACAATTATTGCGTGTTTCCATTGTGTGGGCAACACTTCACTTAGGAATGATTTGTTAAATAGGCGGAGTAGTGGATTCCCAAACACTTCATACTGTGAAGTGTGAAGTGTCTGGGAAATAGTACCTTTTGACATCCTGACCCCTGCATACCCCAACAAGAAACTAATCACAAACAACCCTCATGCTCAGCTTGCTGCTATATTAAGCACCATAGAACACATTCACAATATACAAGCTGAAAACAACATTGCACAGACCAAATACACTGACGGATCACTCAATACAGCTACAGGGAGGGCAGGAAGTGCTGTTATTGCTCATCAGCCCAATGGCAGCACAATTCAAAGGAATATAAGAAGTAATAACTGGGTATCCACAATGCAAACTGAGTTGGTAGCAATACTGGTAGCACTCGAAATTATTTACAACGCTGAAGTAGACAACTTAATTATTTCTGACTCCCTTTCCTCACTACGAGCAATAAATAGTTTGCAATCAAGTAATAACGTGCTTGTCTCAGAAGCCAGACATAGATATATAAGCATACTTAACAAGGGGGTATATATAAAAATGTTGTGGATTCCTTCTCACATTGGCATGCAGGAACATGACAAAGTTGACGCCCTTGCTAAGGCTGCAGTAAATAAAGACAGTATCGAACGGATTCTTGAGTTATCAAATAGGTTCCTTAAAAGTGTCTTTAGACGAGAACCCTTGGATGGATTTGAAGAAAATAGAACTGTGCAAACTGGAACTAGCAGGTCCATTGTTCATCACAATGAAAAGTGTGAAGTAAAACATGTGTATGGGGCAAGTAACAAAGTCAGTAGACTAACAGATGTTGTCACAGCTCGTATAAGACTTGGCTACAAGTATCTCTGGCAGTTCGGCTTGTATAGGGATCTAGATGAAGTAAAGTGTAAAGTGTGTGGACAAAGACAGGGACACACACTGGAACACTATATCTTGGATTGTATTAAAATTGAGCCATTTAGAGATAAATCTAAGCTTACGCTTGGCAAACCATCTTATTACTAAGGATAAAATACCTGAAATCTTTTCACTGTTTCCATATTTCGCTCCCAGTAGATAAACGACATATGAGATTAAGAAACAAGTAGTGTATTGTGAAGACTAATAATAAAAAACAACTCCCCAATGACTCTGTAATATCTCCAAACAATTATGTATTAGCGATAAGACTTAACATTAATGTATAATGACTTAGTGTAAATATATAGCTCATGAAATAGAACATTTTTTGTAAGTAGCTGACACTGTAATTATAAGGTGTGAAGGATAGATGAAATTGTTAATGTAACTATCTCCGTTGCGATCTGATAAAGATCTTTTGTGCCCTCTGTAATGCTTTTTGTGCTACCGCTCACAGAATGAGTATGGGAATCATAATAAACTAGCCGCCTCCGGCGGCAACATTCAAAAACACAAATTATGGCTGGAGCGATGACACTACTAATTGCAGTATTTGAAATAGTATTGGCTAGGCTCCCTCTAGAAAATCACAAATATTACAATTTCTCTGTAAACATTAGTCCTATTTCTGTGTAACTTGAATTAAAATTTACCTTTGGTAACTTACCTTACCTCTGTTACCTTTGGTAAGTTTTACCTTGATACACAGGGTAAGCTGTCTTACTTACACAGTATAGCAGTTATCTTACTTTGACAGGGTAAGATAAATGCTATAGAAACTAGAAAAAGAAACTTTATAGAATTGTGACTCTTGACATCTGTCAAGGAGAGTCTCATGACAGCTTTCGTCACAACACTTACCTCCCCCTGAACCTCACCTCCATGTGTCCCTCCCCCCCCCCCCCCTTACCCTTACCCTATCTTTACTTCCTGAGACAGCCAGAAAGACAGAGGAGTCACAAATCGACAGTGAAGGATACAAAGAGTCACAGACGGAAAGCGAGACAGCCATAGAGACACAGAGAGAGAGAGAAGGGATGTGTTGAGAGAAATTGTGATGCTGTACAAGCGTACAATCATTATCGTTGTTTTGCGTCATTGTTCAGTTCTGTCACACAATCGGAAGACGCCACGAAATGGAATACTCATATAAAATTCCTCTCAAACTCTCTGTAATATTTGTGATATATAACATATTATCACTATAAGCATAATATATCAGCATGTAATGAAATAGACTATAATGCCATAAATAATAACCGTGTCGTGTCTTACAATCAGAACTGAAAAAGAGTTTTATCAAGCCTTTGAAAATGTATTTGTCGGTGTTCTTTAAACAGCGAACACTTCTGAAGGCAGATGAGGCTGACCTTAGTGTAATATAACCAGTTACTATTATCCAGTAAGTATTACCGCTCTTGTATTATTTGTTTGATTAAACAACCTCCCCACTCGCAGGAACGGACGATAATGCGTGAGTTTGGTGGAGTGTTCGTGGTGGTGGTGGTTGCTGCGCTCCAAGTGACCAGCTCAGCCCCTCCGCGGCGCACCTCACACCCAGCCACGGTAGGTGGGGCAGTCCCAGCACACCCAGCCATGGTGGGTGGGGCAGCCCCAGCACACCCAGCCACGGTAGGTGGGCAGCCCCAGCACACCCAGCCACGGTGGGTGGGCAGCCCCAGCCACGGTGGGTGGGCAGCCCCAGCACACCCAGCCACGGTGGGTGGGGCAGTCCCAGCACACCCAGCCACGGTGGGTGGGCAGCCTCAGCCACGGTGGTGGGCAGCCCTAGCACACCCAGCCACGGTGGGTGGGGCAGCCCCAGCACACCCAGCCACGGTGGGTGGGGCAGCCCCAGCACACCCAGCCACGGTGGGTGGGCAGCCCCAGCCACGGTGGGTGGGCAGCCCCAGCCACGGTGGGTGGGCAGCCCTAGCACACCCAGCCACGGTGGGTGGGGCAGCCCCAGCACACCCAGCCACGGTGGGTGGGCAGCCCTAGCACACCCAGCCACGGTGGGTGGGGCAGCCCCAGCATACCCAGCCACGGTGGGTGGGCAGCCCCAGCACACCCAGCCACGGTGGGGGGGGGGCAGCCCCAGCACACCCAGCTAGCCACGGTGGGTGGGGCAGCCCCAGCACACCCAGCCACGGTAGGTCGGCAGCCCCAGCACACCCAGCCACGGTAGGTCGGCAGCCCCAGCACACCCAGCCACGGTGGGTGGGCAGCCCCAGCACACCCAGCCACGGTGGGTGGGCAGCCCCAGCATTTGTACTCTTCTGTGTGTGCGGTTATGGACGCCAGAAGAGCGTAGGGCGTGGCGCCGCACGGACTGCTGGCCGGGGCGAGCAGGTTGTCTGATGAGTGCAAGAGGTAGATTTTATATTGAGGACGTTAACTACAGGCAAGAAAATGAGGAATTTATTCTCTTTATGAGAAGGATGAGAGGAAAGAGTATATGAAAAAGGGGGGCACAGAGGCCGGCTCTGACCCCTCCCATTTGAATCTAAAATTGACCATTCGCCATACAACCCGTCCTCGACTCAAGTCCATTACATTTAGCGATCAACCCCACAGACGCATTCATAAATTTTAACATGCTGTTCATTCAAAAGGGGAATTTTCTCACATATAAATTAATATTATAATATATTAGCATATTGTGTATATATAGGCATAGGATAGGTTAGGTTAGGTGTTTAGGTTCTGTTGGCGATTATTTGTATTTGTAGTACGTGGGTGAAGCATTTATAGCGATGTGATTCGAACAAAATTCGTCAGTGAAGCACTTGTTCCGGAAGTGTTCGAACGTCAGCAGTTGTGAGTCATGTGTAAACCGCTTTTCACTCATAAACAGGGGGTTTGGCGGGTGCATGGAATCACTTTTGGATCTTTGTTTGGAGGACGGGCTGCGTCATACCAAGTCCCTTGAGGCTGAACCCCTGTTTATGAATGAAACTGCTCCTGTTTATGAATGAAACTGCTCCTGTTTATGAATGAAACTGCTCCTGTTTATGAATGAAACTGCTCCTGTTTATGAATGAAACTGCTCCTGTTTATGAATGAAGTTATTCCGGTTTATAAATAAAGCTTTTCCTGTTTATTAATGAACCTCCTCTTCTTTATAAATGAAACTGCTCCTCTTTATAAATTAAGCTCTTGCTGTTTATGAATGAAGCTCCTCCTGTTTATGAATGAAGCTGCTCCTGTTTATGAACGAAGCACACCCTCTTTATGAATTATATTAAGCTCCTCTGTTTATGAAAGAAGCTTTCCTGTTTATGAACGAAGCTCCCACAGTTTATAAATTAAGCTCCCCCTATTTATGAACGAAGCCTTCTGTTTGTAAATGAAGATCCTCTTTTTATGGATGAACCTCCCCATGTTTATAACTGAAGCTCCTCTGTGAATGAAGCTGCTCCTCTCTATAACTCCCCTGTTTATGAATGAAGCTGCCACTGTTTATGAATGAAGCTCCACTGTTTATGAATGAAGCTCCACTGTTTATGAATGAAGCTGTTATATTTATGAATAAAGCTTTCTTATTTATGAGTGAAGCTCGATTGTTTATGAATGAGGCTCCCCTGTTTATGAATGAATCTCCTATTGTTTATGAATGAACCTCTCTTGTTTATAAATGAAGGTCACTTGTTTATGAATGAAATCTCCCTTGTTTATGAATGAAGCTCCCCCTGTTTATGACTGAAGCTCCTCTGTTAATGAATTAGGCTCATCTGTTTTGCATGAGGCTCCTCTGTTTATACAATGAAGCTTCCCTGTTTACGAATGAAGCTTTCCTGTTTATGAATAAAGCTTCTCTATTTATGATTAAGTCTCTCCTGTTTATGAAAGAAGCTCCCCCTGTTAACGAATGAAGCTCCTCTGTTTATGAATAAAACGCCTCTTGTTGATGAATGAGGCTCCCCTGTTTATGAATGAATCTAGCTCCCTCTGCTTATGAATGAAGCTCTCTTGTTAATGAATAAAGCTCCCCTGTTTTTGAATGAAGCTCCCTCTACTTAAGAATGAATGTCACTGCTTATGAATGAAGCTCCCGTTTATGAATGAAGCGCTCCCTGTTTAAGAATGAAGCTTCTCTGTTTATGCATATTTATTAACAAATATTCATAACTTATAAACAATTATGCATATTTATAAACAAATAAACGCATAATGAATCTCCGCCTGTTTATGAATGAAACTCTCCTTGCTTATGAATGAAGTTTCTCTGTTTATGAATGACGCTCCCAATGTTTATCAATAAAGGTCCTTTCTATGAATGACGCTCTCCTGTATATGAATGAAGCTCCTTTGTTTATGAATTAAACCTTTTTGTTATTGAAGCTCTCCTCTTTATGGACGAGGCTTCCCTAATTATGAATAAAGCTCCCTTGATTATGAATGAATTGACCTCTTCCTATGAATGAAGCTTCATTGTTTATGAATGAGGCTTCCCTGTTTATGAATGAGGCTCCCGTGTTTATAAATGAACAGCCCGTCCTCCAAACAAAGATCCAAAAGTGATTCCATGCACCCGCCAAAACCCCCTGTTTATGAATGAAAAGCGGTTTACACACGACTCAACTGCTGGCGTTCGAACACTTCCGGAACAAGTGCTTCACTGGCGAATTTTGTTCGAACCACAACGCTGTAAATGCTTCACCCACGTACTACAAATACAAATAATCGCCAACAGAACCTAAACACCTAACCTAACCTAACCTATGCCTATTTATACACAATATGCTAATATATTATAATATTAATTTATACTTGAGAAAATTCCCGTTTTGAATGAACAACATGTTAAAATTTATGAATGCGTCTGTGGGGTTGACCGCTGAATGTAATGGACTTGAGTCGAGGACGGGTTGTTATGAATGAAGGGCGTTGGTTTATGAATGAAGCTCCTCGTGTGTATGAATGAAGCGCCTTGGTATAAGCTCCTCGTGTGTATGAATGAAGCGCCTTGGTATAAGCAAATTATCTTTAGTTTAGACCTTAAGAACCTTAGTGTCATACAGGTTGTAGCAGCTCCCGCGGCCACAGCAGCACACACAACATACTTGTGACGGAGTTTGGCCATGAGTGTACAATAACTGCCTCGCATGGGCCAATATGGGCCTTCTGTTGGGTCATGTAAACACGATATACTCACTATACGGACCCCATAGTTAGGTGACCTGAGTGGGCAATGACCCTGACTACACCCTCACAGTGAGCCTACACTCTCACAGTGAGCCTACACCCTCACAGTGAGCCTACACCCTCACAGTGAGCCTACACCCTCACAGTGAGCCTACACCCTCACAGTGAGCCTACACCCTCACAGTGAGCCTACACCCTCACAGGGAAGGTGGAGCCGCTGGTGGTGGGGGCTTGGCTGGCCGCCTACAACGTGGAGCTGGAGGAGCTGAGGCGGACCAGCGCTGAGGCGGCCTGGGACGCCCTGCTCCGCCCCCGTGACCACGGGACAGCTCGCCGCCTGCTGGAGGACCAGGAGGCCTTGGTGAGTGTCCCTGGTGCCCTTGTGTACCCGCACGTGGTGTGTCTGGTGCCCCTGTGTACCCGCACGTGGTGAGTGTGTCTGGTGCCCCTGTGTACCCGCACGTGTTGAGTGTGTCTGGTGCCCTTGTGTACCCGCACGTGTTGAGTGTGTCTGGTGCCCCTGTGTACCCGCACGTGTTGAGTGTGTCTGGTGCCCCTGTGTACCCGCACGTGTTGAGTGTGTCTGGTGCCCCTGTGTACCCGCACGTGTTGAGTGTGTCTGGTGCCCCTGTGTACCCGCACGTGTTGAGTGTGTCTGGTGCCCCTGTGTACCCGCACGTGTTGAGTGTGTCTGGTGCCCCTGTGTACCCGCACGTGGTGAGTGTGTCTGGTGCCCCTGTGTACCCGCACGTGTTGAGTGTGTCTGGTGCCCCTGTGTACCCGCACGTGTTGAGTGTGTCTGGTGCCCCTGTGTACCCGCACGTGTTGAGTGTGTCTGGTGCCCCTGTGTACCCGCACGTGGTGGGTGTCTGGTGCCCCTGTGTACCCGCACGTGGTGAGTGTCTCTGGTGCCCCTGTGTACCCGCACGTGGTGTGTGTGTCTGGTGCCCCTGTGTACCCGCACGTGGTGTGTGTGTCTGGTGCCCCTGTGTACCCGCACGTGGTGAGTGTGTCTGGTGCCCCTGTGTACCCGCACGTGGTGAGTGAGTGGTCTATGGTGCCCCTGTGTACCCACTTACGAAACCTGTACATCTTTCGTCAATACTGGTGGCGGGTCTGCGTGTAGCCCAACAGTTTAAGATCTGGGAAGCGCCACAAACTTATCAAGAGAAATACTAACCTGGGACCTCGCGGGACCTGGTAGCGCTTCCCGCCTCGTAAACTGCTTAATGAATACAGACTAAGCCGCCATGGTCATGGGAGGATGAGTAGGCTGGACAAGTGGACACTTCAGCGCTTGATGAATCGTGACCATCAACTGGTGATGGTTATAGAACACACGAGAGGTGACTTTAATGTTCAAGGGGTTCTGATTGGGTGGTTATAGATAGGAGCTGCCTCGTATGGGCCAATAGGCCTTCTGCAGTTACCTTGTTCTTATGAACCGCTGTTCGTAAAGTGGAACACACTGGAATATAACAAAGGTCCTCCATTAAAGAACAACATTACCGGAGAATGAACAAGTGGTTGACCTGGTCGTCCCCGCCCAGTCACCCGCAGCCTCACTCACCTCCCTAAACGTGAGACAGAACTTTACACCTTTGCATTCTCTATTTTAAATCAGCTGTTCCATCTATGCCTCTGTACTCACCTTGGTGTGCTTGCAGGGTTTTAGCTCTGGCTCTTTGGGCTTGCCTCTCAACTGTCAATCAATCAATCAATTTTTTCTGTATAACAACTTCTATGTATGTGTGTGTGTATGTATGTATGTATGTATGTATGTATGTATGTATGTATGTATGTATGTATGTATGTATGTATGTCAAATTAGTGTATATGAAAACCGTTATAATGGACATTGGACACGAGGCTCAGGCGGCCTCTATCAACTGCCACACATTTAAACACAGATAAAGTGTTCAAGTTAAGACAGGACGCATCACGGGGGTATTAATAAAACAAAACAAAACAAAAGTGAATATAAACTGGAAAGTTTAGAATGATGAAAGACCTGGGTAAATACTGGTTTCGAAACAAGGTTGTTAATTTGTCTACCAAATTTCCGGGTAACAGAATCGGGGTCACTTCATTGTTTCAAGCGTAGGCTAGACACATATATACATGAATGAGTTTTGGTGGATATAAAAGCATCGGCCGTATAGGCCCATAGGCCTCCTGCGCTCTCCGTGGCTCCTGTGTGCAGATGGCCAGCTGTGTCGGGGCTCATTCAAAACATCTTTATGTAAAAATATTTATTTATGTACATATATACAATCAGAGAGTATGTAACAGTGGCTGAATATGTGAGTTAGATGGGGGGGGGGGGTCAGTGTCACCTGCAGGTCAGTGTCACCTGCAGGTCAGTGTCACCTGCAGGTCAGTGTCACCTGCAGGTCAGTGTCAGGTCAGTGTCACCTGCAGGTCAGTGTCACCTGCAGGTCAGTGTCACCTGCAGGTTACAATGAGGTACAGTGCTGTCTGGGAACAAGTGCCCTTTGGTGTAGCGTTGTCGTCCTTTCTCCCAGCACAGTGCACGACGCCACAACACAGTGCACGACGCCACAACACAGTGCACGACGCCACAGCACAGTGCACGACGCCACAGCACAGTGCACGACGCCACAGCACAGTGCACGACGCCACAGCACAGTGCACGACGCCACAGCACAGTGCACGACGCCACAGCACAGTGCACGACGCCACAGCACAGTGCACGACGCCACAGCACAGTGCACGACGCCACAGCACAGTGCACGACGCCACAGCACAGTGCACGACGCCACAACACAGTGTACGACGCCACAACACAGTGCACGACGCCACAGCACAGTGCACGACGCCACAGCACAGTGCACGACGCCACAGCACAGTGCACGACGCCACAGCACAGTGCACGACGCCACAGCACAGTGCACGACGCCACAGCACAGTGCACGACGCCACAGCACAGTGCACGACGCCACAGCACAGTGCACGACGCCACAGCACAGTGCACGACGCCACAGCACAGTGCACGACGCCACAGCACAGTGCACGACGCCACAACACAGTGCACGACGCCACAGCACAGTGCACGACGCAACAACACAGTGCACGACGCCACAGCACAGTGCACGACGCCACAGCACAGTGCACGACGCCACAGCACAGTGCACGACGCCACAGCACAGTGCACGACGCCACAGCACAGTGCACGACGCCACAACACAGTGCACGACGCCACAATACAGTGCACGACGCCACAACACAGTGCACGACGCCACAACACAGTGCACGACGCCACAACACAGTGCACGACGCCACACCACAGTGTACGACGTCACAACACAGTGCACGACGCCACAACACAGTGCACGACGCCACAACACAGTGCACGACGCCACAACACAGTGCACGACGCCACAACACAGTGCACGACGCCACACCACAGTGTACGACGCCACAGCACAGTGCACGACGCCACAGCACAGTGCATGACGCCACAACACAGTGCACGACGCCACAACACAGTGCACGACGCCACAACACAGTGCACGACGCCACAGCACAATGCACGACGCCACAACGCAGTGCATGACGCCACAACACAGTGTACGACGCCACAACACAGTGCACGACGCCACAACACAGTGCACGACGCCACAACACAGTGTACGACGCCACAACACAGTGTACGACGCCACAACACAGTGTACGACGCCACAACACAGTGCACGACGCCACAACACAGTGCACGACGCTACAGCACAGTGCACGACGCCACAACACAGTGCACGACGCCACAACACAGTGCACGACGCCACAGCACAGTGCACGTCGCCACAACACAGTGCACGTCGCCACAGCACAGTGCACGACGCCACAGCACAGTGCACGACGCCACAACACAGTGCACGACGCCACAACACAGTGCACGACGCCACAGCACAGTGCACGACGCCACAACACAGTGCACGACACCACAGCACAGTGCACGACGCCACAGCACAGTGCACGACGCCACAGCACAGTGCACGACGCCACAGCACAGTGCACGACGCCACAGCACAGTGCACGACGCCACAGCACAGTGCACGACGCCACAGCACAGTGCACGACGCCACAGCACAGTGCACGACGCCACAGCACAGTGCATGACGCCACAACACAGTGCACGACGCCACAACACAGTGCACGACGCCACAACACAGTGCACGACGCCACAGCACAGTGCACGACGCCACAACACAGTGCACGACGCCACAGAATAGTGCACGACGCCACAACACAGTGCACGACGCCACAGCACAGTGCACGAAGCCACAGAACAGTGCACGACGCCTCAGCACACTACCCCAGAGCACAGTACTCTACGGCACAACACAGCCCACTACACCACAGCGTACAGGAGTGTGTAGGCGGCGTCACTCCTCGTTCTGCACATCCCAGGAGTGTTTCAGGTGTGTGTGTCGTCGGGGCCGCCCGCGACGCCGGGGTCCGCCTCCTGGCCTGGCGCCCGGGCCAACTCCGTCACGCTCTGCAACATGAAACAAAATTAACGATTAGTGTCATCTACGGGCTCACCATAGCCCGTGCTACCTAGAACTTTTTGTTCCAAGTAGCGAATCAACAACAACAAACAACAATTAGTGTCACAAAATAAAAGCAAACAGCCTCGTTTCTGAAAAAGGCACAATTAATAAATACAAGTCATATTATATACCAGACGGTATATAAATCCTCGACGGATTTTGAAGCCTATTTAACCTAACGCAAGCCACGCTAGCCCAGCCGGCCGTAACAGTCTCACCTCAGTTAATACATCGTAACATAGCGAGCTTTGAGTGACATCTTGTGTACGGTTTGACCATAACCTCAATTAACGATGATTAGAAAATATTAATTAACCATTACCATGCTGACATAATGTTAGTTTCAACCGATTTGGCTTTAAAAGACAGCCATTTAATTATATTATTTATAATTATGTTTAGTCAACCTTCTTTCTGTACTCAGTGACTTTTTTATTTTTTGTATTGAACATTTGAAGCTGTTCCAGTTTGCTTTTTCATGTAACAAATTTCTGATATATTTGATAAATAAATGAAAACTAGGAAGCGAAAGCTTATAGTCAGTTCTAGTGTGCTAGATCTACTTTGTTAAGAGGCATTAAAGCTTCCTAGATCCATCTTGGCAGAACAATTATTTCACATCCACCTTCCTAGACGAATTTTAACTCACTAATTCTTACAACCGACGAACATGAACTTTTAGCTGTGGATTTGCATTTTTTCTTTCAGACATTCCGTTGTTTATATTAATACTTCCATTGCTTGGATTAATTATTCTGGGTTGTTGTTAAAGATTCGCTACCTGGAACAAAAAGCTACAAGTAGCACGGGCTATGGTGAGCCCGCAAAAAGGTATATTCAGGGTCGTTTGTGACGACAGTCACAAGGCTTGTCCAAGCACCTGATACCTAACTGTTCACTGTCTCTCAGTGCCTTCAGCTCTTCGTTACTTACTGAATTAACTGCATTTGTAAAAGTTGACAATTATGTGTTAAGTTACATTTTCTCTTGAGCAGCCAGAGATAAAAAAAATAATAAGACATTACTAACCTGTTGAGGGAGGCGGTGCAGGTGGGGATACCCGGTACGCTGGGACGTGTCTAGCCTCCGTGGCTCCGCCGTCAGTGGTGGCGCCTGCTGCTGCTGCTGGAGGGGCGTGCCCGTGTGGGCCCCAGTAGGCACGGTCAGGGGCACGTGGTGAGCTGGGGCCCCAGTAGGCACGGTCAAGGGCACGTGGTGAGCTGGGGCCCCAGTAGGAACGGTCAAGGGCACGTGGTGAGCTGGGGCCCCAGTAGGCACGGTCAAGGGCACGTGGTGAGCGGCGGCCAAGGTGCCATGTTCAGATGTACCCAAGATGCCATGATCAGTTGTGTTGGTGGAGATTTCCGACTGTTGACGTTGCTGACGAAATGCTTCCAGCTGACGACGGCGCTGACGGCGTTGATGGATCCTTTGAGAGCGGGAATAGAGTCTCTCGAGGCCTGGAGGCGGCGGTGTCCCGCTCTCCTGCAACAGGTCTCTCAGGATGGACAGCAGAGTTGTCTGCAGGCCACACGAGTTCTGCATACCCCGGCCTGCTTCACTGTTGATACCCATTAAGGCGTACAAAGTCATCTCAATAAGTTGATCATTATCTGTGGAGGAGTCACTGGTCTTCATGTCTGGTAGCAAGACACTGGACAGAGCTCAGGACGCAGAGCTCCACACTGAAGCAGCACTGAGGGCAGACTGGTCCACCCAGGGCAAGTGTGACACATTGTAACAGTCGCCTGTCATCATCCTGCGACTCCAGCTCATGCACTTCAAATCAAATCAGCTTTCTTCGTTTCCCTATGCTGCTGTATTCCTAAATTTATTCAGTTGTTATTATTTCGGCGACACATATCTACTGATGTAGCATCAATAACATGCAAGAATTTGAACAAACAAATAAATTATGATGCAGTAAGTGAAAAATAGTCAACTGGAGTTTGAATCGCGGGAGGGAAGGTGAGGTGAGGTCCATCCACGGCCACTCCCACCTTGCCGGAGTCCAGCCTTATGTACACACAACACCCGCCATGCGACCCTCTCTCACAGCGGTATCCTCCTCCCTCCCTCCCTCACCTTAAACACTAACATCTTATTTTGCTATCTATAATAAATTATGTCCTGGCGGAACTCCTACCTACCTAGCACTCGGTTACAATGTCTCTGAAGCCGTTGGTGGTGTCAATCGGTCTCTTCAGACTAACCATAAGGCCACACCCAGGAGGCAGTCATTAAATTGAACCGCGCATTTCAGCTGCTTCTCCTTTTGTCTCCATAAGCTAGCCTCCCCATGCATATTACTGCCTCGTAGCTCATCTCTTATCACGGACACTGAGCGCCAGTGTCCGTGACCAAGGACAGGCCGAGGAGGAAGCACGGGTGATCAGATAAGGCAGACACTTGCCGCAACGAACCACTGAGGTGAGCAAATTAGTGCTAACATGAGAGGATCTGAGATAGCCGTGACCACTGGGGCGCTTACCTTTCCTTACCCATCTACCTCTCCATCCCTCAGGCCCCAACCATCCATTACCCCCACCCACTAAGCCTTCATATTATCTCCCCCTTCCCCACAGCCCCAACACCATTCCCTCCCCAGGGTCCTACTGTCTTCCTCATTCATCTGCTTCCTGCTCCTACCTGAAGTAGAGGAGGGTAGCCTCGGCTACTCTGTCCTGCGATGTATCTTATTGTCTCAATTGACCTTGATCTTTCTCCACCTCATACTTGCTGTAGTAACAACTAGTTCATAACATATAATAAATATATGTGGCATAATAAGACACACAAACTGAAACGTTCCCACACCCGTCACCCGCAAGACATGTAAACTTGAGAGCTGTGAGATATTATACCTCTGTTGTACAGTCTGTTCACTTGAGACAGTTGAGCAAGTTCCAGCTGTGTCTGTGTTCAAGTGACAGGATGAACAACCCAGTGTTCTTTTTTTTCTGAGTGGTGCTGTCACATGCTGCTATGGCGGTGTGTTCGCTCACAGGATGAGTGGCGCTGCCCAATACTATCGCTATGGCGGTGTGTCCACTCACAGGATGAGTGGCGCTTCCCAATACTGTCACTATGGCGGTGTGTTCATTCACAGGATGAGTGACGCTGCCCAATACTATTGCTATAGCGGTGTGTTCACTCACAGGATGTGGCGCTGCCCAATACTGTCACAATGGCAGTGTGTCCACTCACAGGATGAGTGACGCTGCCCAATACTGTCACTATGGCGGTGTGTCCACTCACAGGACGAGTGGCGCTGCCCAATACTGTCACTATGGCGGTGTGTCCACTCACAGGATGAGTGACGCTGCCCAATACTGTCACTATGGCGGTGTGTCAACTCACAGGATGAGTGACGCTGCACAATACTGTCACTATGGCGGTGTGTCTGGATGAAGAGTACACCCTGGCAGTACTCCCGCCGGTGGGGGCGCTACTCTGGTGTTAAACAGTGGCATGACTCTCCTGATCTTCAGCAAGTTGTTGGTGAGTCTCGGGAAGACTCAGCTGTAGTGTGGTAAGGCGGTAATAGGAGACCGTTGTGCCAAAGGCTGTCAGATGCTTTATGATCGTCTCTGGTTGATAACGGGGGTTTTAAACCTCCACTCAGATAACGGGGTTTTAAACCACCACTCAATAACGGGGGTTTTAAACCACCACTCAGATAACGGGGGTTTTAAACCTCCACTCAGATAGCGGGGTTTTAAACCTCCACTCAGAATTTACACACGACGGGGTTTTAAACCATCCACTCAGATAACGGGGTTTTAAACCTCCACTCAGATAACGGGGTTTTAAACCACCACTCAGATAGCGGGGTTTTAAACCTCCACTCAGATAACCGGATTTTAAACCACCACTCAGATAACGGGGTTTTAAACCACCACTCAGATAACGGGGTTTTAAACCATCCACTCAGATAACGGGGTTTTAAACCCCACTCAGATAACGGGGTTTTAAACCACCACTCAGATAACGGGGTTTT
>WNGS01092210.1:35411622-35426628 GCA_020271785.1 Procambarus virginalis | reverse complement strand
AACTAGTCTACAGAACTTTTACAAGATATGTGCTGGAATCTGAGTAAAGGCAAGGAAGTGCCTTTTACTCGGAGTTGTCTCACAGACCTGTTCAGTAAATCAACAACATGTGCAGTTGTCCCTAAGCATTGAGGGTAGCCCTCATAGTCCCAGCTCTAAAAAGGGACAGATCATTGGCATTTAGTTGCCACCAACACATTTATTTCTGGTGGGAGCCCCTTGTGGCTCTCTGAAGCTACTGTCACTGATAGTGTACCATCTACAAAGTCGCATAAGCCGTGGAGTTTTCTTGGCCTATCTTGAGATTATTTTGAGGTGATTTTGGGGCTTAGCATCCCCGCGGCCCGGTACTCGACCAGGCCTCCTTTTTGTTGCATGCCCCCAGGAAGCAGCTCGCAGCAGCTGTCTAACTTCCAGGTACTTATTTACTGCTAGGTAACAGGTGCATCAGGGTGAAAGAAATTTTTTGCCCACTTGTCTCCGCCTCCACCGGGGATCGAACCCGGAACCTCAGGACTAC
The DNA here is from genome assembly GCA_020271785.1 of Procambarus virginalis. Classification (NCBI taxonomy): domain Eukaryota; kingdom Metazoa; phylum Arthropoda; class Malacostraca; order Decapoda; family Cambaridae; genus Procambarus; species Procambarus virginalis. The sequence goes on along the minus strand of WNGS01092210.1, from coordinate 35,426,108 downwards.
GAATCCGAAACGACAGCTGGGAACCAGTGCTAGAACCTGGCCTCTCCACCCTCAGAGAGGTGCCAGGGAATGGTGACATTTATTTATTTACCGGTATGTATTTATTGATGCCACCACCAAGGAAAGCAACCAGAAAGTCAATGAGACAAAACAAACCACTGCTGGCTTCAAATGAGATTGCAGCCTCAAGATCCGCTGAAAGAACTCTCCAACAATGTGAGTAAAACAATCAAAATCTCTTGAAACTAGTGGATATGGTTAGGGACAAGAGGAACACTACCTTATTGAGACACACAGGTGACACTCCATCACTGCTCTCTAAAGTATCCTTATCTTTTTCCCTGCATTGCTCTACCCTCATATTGAAGTCAGCTGTACACCAGTCAAAACACAGGGACCTCAGCGACTAACTCCCTTGCGAACTCACTAGACTAGCGCTCTGTCCCCAGAGGGTGGGAGGTAGAGCGGTAAGAGTCAAAGTGATACGTGTGCCAATCTTGGTCACTTGGTCTCCATGGTGCCTCAATAATTATTGGGGTTCTCACCTATGCCCAGTGCCAAAGGAAAAGACTTCAGCTCTCTGCATTCCACAGTAGCTGTCTTGAGTGTGAGGCTCCTTGATTTTGTCAAGTTTATCTTTCCTCACTCAGTGGCTAATATCTCATTACTATATCTTGTATCAATGCGTAATGCACTAATTTACTACGTCGGATAAAGATTGTATACTGACCGACCTCACTGATTGAGTCAGCTTTGATCTTGAGCACTACCACTGTTTGTTCACTTTATTTACTAAATTCACTGGTTATCTGCAAGTTAGCCAACAATAATAATCATTGTTTATTCACTCAATTCATTGGTCACTTATAGGGTTGGCTTACATTGATAATTGCAAAAGTCACTAGCTTCTTCTTGCCTCTTCTCAGGCAAAAGTCAAAGAAAACTCTCTTACCAGAGCCTTAGTTGAAACTTCACTAGTCTCTTCTTAGTGCTACTCCTTGTGGATCAACATGCAGGCTTGTAATCTCTACTGACTCTTACTAGTCAGGACTTCCTCCAGGTTTCAACGATTAACTCATTCATGTTGATCTACCATGGTTATAATGGTAAATCTTCCCTCAATAAACTTTAGACTTGCTGTATGGCCCTCACACCCTCGCTGATTCCTTTGCTGTCAAAACCCCTTTTGACCTTTATCAAAAGGTCCCCAGATGCCCCATGTGTGGTTAAAGTACTGTTGCACCACCATCAGAGCTCAACTTGCCACGTAAAACCCAAATCTGATGAATTTTTACGGGAGTGCTAAGGTCACGTCCATCCTATGCAAAGTCTGGCAGGACAGTGAGCTGATCTCTAATTGGGTTTGCCTCAGCGCCCGCTGATGACATCACAGAAAGATCGTCATTGATTGACTGGGCACCTAGGCCACCACCACCACCACTCACCTGTCTCGTTAAGTGCTCCCAAGGCATGTTTTGGCGCACACTGAGTGAGTTCTGGATGTCTTGCCTCTTACCCGAGTGCCATTTTGTACTGCAAATTGTCCCACTTAGCATGTTCACAACTAAATATACTTCAAAATTGTGCATAAGACACATTCCTTCTTAAATTAATGTCTTGGCCAAATGTGATCTTCTTAGGTGGGGATAAATGACTCTTGAGGTCAGAGAGGACTGTTATTAGATGGTGATCATGACACAAGTGCAAGTTCCTAAGTCCCCACCTTCTCCACTCGTTTTGGGGGAGGAGGGTGGCTCAGTCAGCCGGTGTCTCCACCCTCAGTTCTTTATTAATGTAGAATGTACTGGGTTGCCTCTCTTCTACTGTACTCTGGTTCCAGTACTGTACTTTGCTTTTCAACTCAGTGGTGGTTTTTGCTCTTGTGGCTGTTCCTGTGCTCTGTGGTGTAGTGTGAGCCAGGAATTAAGAGTGCTTGGAGCTGCATGTGCACAGGGTTATCTTCCCTGTGTGCTCCCTAGTGCTGCTCTTGTGCTGCCAGGGTTTTCTTCCCAGGAGTGTTTGGGAGTTGCTCCCTTAGAAGTCTTCCTCGTTTGTGGTGACCCTCCTCTAGGGTGAGTCAGATGTCTTCAGACGATCTTCTCTTGACTCGGGTCGCAGGTGACATTGGCTGTCTAGGGTCCCACTGGATAGTTGCGTGCTACACTGTTGCATGCTGAGGTTGACCTTCACATCCATGTGGATAGAGCTGTGTTGGCTTACTAAGTCATTCCTATATCTTAGTTAATGGCATACATAAATTCAAAGAACCTTCATCTATTGGTTTGGCGGTTTGTCCCAGTGCCAGGTGTCCTGCTTGGTCAATTCCTTCAGACGCTGGAAATCCCCTACATGTTCGATGGTCCAATGGATATCCCACTACACCTGCTCTCGCTTCATGTAAGTTAAGAGTTGCTCATTATCCATGCCATGTGACAGCGTTCACTCCATATGCCTTCACTGTTCTGCTTGTTGAGTCTGTGAACCTTCAACCCTGAGTCCTGTGAGAGTTTGCTCTCCCCATATGACTCCTTGTAGCCCTCCTACTGTGGTTGGAGCTTCTCAGGCCGTGACTGGTTTGTTTGCATGTAGACTTTTCTACTTTGAGCAGTCTGAGTTTTGAGCCCAGTTGGATGTCACAGAGCTGCCCTGTTGGTGGTTAGGAACCCAGAATTCAGAGGGTTTGATAATTTTTACTATGCTTTTGTTTGCACCTCCTTTTCCTGTCCTTACAGTCAGGGTTTGCCCCCCCTCTTTTGATCCTCCCCACCCTGTTCCTAACCCGAGGCATCTGAAGGTTTCCAGGTCAGGGCTGGGTTTCGTTCGGGATGTGGCTCAGGCAGCTCTGGGGGTTGCCCTTTCTGATTTGGGCAGTTGAGCCTGCTTGTCCCACTGGGGCTTCTGGGTCTTTCCTTCAGCCAGCCCCTCCTTCCTTTGAAGCCTTTCCCTTGAACTCTGCTTTTCTATTCTGGGCAGTGGGTGCCAACATTGGCTCTGCCCTGGGGCCCTTGACTGTTGGACCCTGCCATTTTTCATTCGGGTCTTCCACATATTGGATGCATTACGAGGTTCCTGCGTCTTCCTGGGTGGCAGACTTATTCCTTATTCTCACTTGGTGCTTGGCGCAGCTTTTTTGATTCCGCACACTTCTGTAGTGTGGGGGTGTTGACCGTTTTATTGGTGTTTTAGGGCTCTTCTTTTGCACCCTTCCATGATTACCTGTTGGTTCTCGTCTCAGAACATGGGTGCAGCACCATGCCCAGGTTTCCTTTTTTCCACGGTTCTTGTGGTGGATGCCTTTCGGACCCATCTGTGTTTGAATTCCATCATGCACTTCTTGGGTCTCCTGGAGCTTCATTGGGACTGGCTCTGGGAGGATGTTGAAGAGCTAGGCAGAGGTCTGCATGCCGTAGTCTTGGCCTCTGCTGTGGTGGCATTGGCTGCTCTTCCCAAGCTGTATAATCCCATGATCCAGGACTTGGTGGCCACATTCTTTACTGCAAGTCTTGCATGTCAACAGGCTGTGGTGGCCTGTTCTTGGGATTCAGTATGGATCTTGGCTCTCCTGTAAGCCTCCCTGTTTTTCTCCTCTGCTTTCTTATGGTACTGGTAATACAGTTTCTCTTATTAGAGGCTTAGCCTTTCAGCCTCTTTCAGACCTTCTGCATTCTTGAGATTCTTGATTTTGTTCCTGGAGGTAGGGGGTGGAGCTGTGGCTTTGCCTGCCGAGTGTCAAGATAGGCTATTTTTGGGGCCAAATTGGTCATTAGCACTTCCCTTATCCATACTGTCTCCATCGGGTCGGCATCATGCTTGCTCTACTTAGTTGGTATTTGCTGCTACAGTAGTGGGTCGCACCAGGTCTTTGGGGAGGGGGGGTGACTCAGCCAGTTTGTAAACTCCTGGTCCTGCATTTCTTGGACTGTTTGGGTCATTTCCTGCATCCTGCAGTTGAACTGGTCTGTCCCTTCCTCTTCTTGGGGTTTGGGCCCTTCCTGGTGGGCATACTCTCCTCATCTCCGTATCAGATCATTCTGGGGTGAGTAACTTCTGGCATGGTTGAATCGGATGCATTGTTTCTGTGCTTCTACCTTCTTTTTCTCAGTCCCAATACAGGGTTTTCTGGGCCTCTGGTTCCCCTTTATCCTTGCACGACTGAATCAGTTTTTTTCCTTGCTTCTCATTCTGGATGACCACTGTCCCAGGTTTGTCTCGTTATCGAGGCAGTCGCTTGGATGGTCTCCCCGGACCTTCGGGGCATCTCTTTACATGTCCTTCTATCCCAGTTGTTCAGGGATTGGCTTGTTTGTCTTTGGGAGACAGGCTTACTGTTTTCGGGTTCTCCCATTTATGCTGTGTCTGCTAGCCAGGGTTCTGGTTCTTTCCCAGCTTGCCAAGTTTGGGTTACTGAGGACCTGAAAGATGTCCCAGTTGGTTCCGTCCTGTGTTCGTCCTTGGCTGGGCCTCGTGTGGTGCTTTTGATCAGCTTCTCTTTCCCTTCCTCTGGCAGTCTTCTCCCAGCTGCTGCTCCTCCATCAGGGGGTGTTGTATGGTATAGAGGCATCCTCCTCTTTGCCTTCTTTGATTCCCTGTGGGTGTGGTGAGGCTCTGTGGCTGTTCTGGTTCTCCAGGGCAGATCTACCACCGGTGCCACGATCACTGGGTGCGGGCCTCTTTCCCTGTTGCTGTGTCACCAGCTTCCTCTTTGGGGTTTTCAGGGTTCAGTTTCCTGGCACCTTCCTCTGCCCATGGTGGTTTGCAGAAAGGTGGCTTACGCTGCGGGATGGTAATACTCCTCCGTGGTCTGACTCCATTCAGACCTTTCCCTGTTGCTTCCACCGGGAAGGTGGGGTTTGCTTTGATCCCTGTCTTTCTGTGGGGAGCCCCTACGGCTCCCTGGAGCTTATCGGGCTAATGTATGTTATATTAGACTGGGATATTAGCTAAGGAGTTCAGACCTACCAGGGACCAGTGCCAGAACCTGGCCCCTTCAGAGAGGTTTCAGGGAGCAATGGCCCTGGAAAACCCCCTTGAGGTTGGGGTTTTCCTTATCTGCCATTGACCGGGGTTAGGCACCCAGAAAGGTAGGCATAACAAAACAAACCCCACATGGTAAAAAACTAAAACAAAAAAACGAACAGAGAGGTAGAAACTCCCTACAATCCCAAGCAAACATCACACTTTACTGCCGCACCGATCATCCGCGTAGCCCTCCCCGCCCCGAGAGGGGGAGGGGGGAGCCCCGGACCTACCGCGCCGGCTGCCTAGCTTCAGTTCATAAGCTAATGTCAACCGGGATAGACGCTTCTCTGGCCTCAGTTTCCTAGGTGGTGTTTGCCTTGTGTGGCGTTCACTGCCGTGTGTTGTGTTGTGCGGTGGCCAGGAGTACCTCATCAGAGCCGGGGCTGCATGCGCTTAGGGGCTTCATTCCCAAAGCGCCCTGTGAGTACTGCCTCTGCGTGACAGGGTTATCTTCCCTGGGGCGTTCGGGAGCCATTCCCGTAGAGGTTCTTGCTGCTCGGCATTTATCTTGCGCTTGGGGCCAGCAGGGGCTTGGGGCCCTTGTTTGGCCCTGGGTAGGGGCTGGTATTGTGCTGGTTAGGGTGTCAAGGTGTCATCGACTGAGCTACGACAGGGTTAAAAGAGTTGAAACCGAAGTTCTACTGAACTTATTGGATCCTGTAGCCTCTCTGAGGCACAAACCAGGGTTTTACACAATTCCCCAATTGTGATGCAATTTGATGCATCACGTTAGTGTGATCTCTGTGTGTAATGATGTAAGGGCGAAGAGGGAGAACGGCCTATTGACATAGCTCGGGTGCAGGGGGGGAGTTGTGTAAAACCCTGGTTTGTGCCTCGGAGAGGCTACGGGATCCAATAAGTTCAGTAGAACTTCGGTTTCAACTTTTTTTAACCCTGTCGTAGCTCAGTCAATTAAGGCAGTGTCTGGGATGCTCCTGGACGCAGGTTCGAATCCTCGTCACGGCCCTTGTGGATTTGTTCATTTGATGCATCACGTTAGTGACCTCTGTGTGCAGCTCTGTTCATATCCAGGAAGTGTGTTCAATATCCTCGCAGATGGTCTGTCCTGGTTCCTTTCCATTTCCTTGGAGTGGACTGTCGATGCCGCGTCCTTTCAGTGGCTTTGCAAGATGTTTGGGTGCTGGGTATGGACCTCTTTGGCATGATCTCGGCGCCCTCCCTTATACGTGGCTCCATTGCCCGATTGCGAGGCCCGGCGGAAACCGTGAGGGTCTCTCAACACCAGACCTTGACCAGACTCGCCTTCCAACTGGTCTGGTCGAGGTGATTATATCTTTTCCACGCGGTCTGGCTTTTACCTTGGGGTCTTGGCAAGATAGGAGTCCTCCCAGGAATGGGTGCTTCTTTTGGCTCCTAGGTGGCTGGTTAGCCTTGGTTTCAGGCACTGCTAGCTTAGTGTCTAAATCCGGGCAATTTTCCATGGCTCCGCCTCTTTCTGAGGGTTGGCCCAGTGACATTTCACTGGTTTGACCACCTCTCTTCGCATATGATATTTTCATGCATATTTTCGTTGTCTGTATAGTGAGGTGGCTTCTTTAAAGGGTCACATCTGCATTTCTCTTCTAGGTGACAGTATGAGATTTCATGGCACTTTTTCAACACTTCCTTTCACTTTATCATTGTTCTACAGTGTCTGAGCATATGGGACTCTCTTTCTTGGCTTTATCTTAATTGGTATCTCATGCCGAATATTGTCATCTCGTATCGTGCAGCACTGATGGAGTCGCTACAACCTGTGCTCTTGGTCAATACTGTCTCAACTCTGTTTTACAAGCTGTCTCTTGCATGGTTCGCCACAGGACTGCTTATATGCCCCTCCCTGGGTCGGCTTGATCTCTAGACCGTGTTCTTTCTTCTGCTTTGTTTATCATGTCTCCTGTCCGTGACTGGTTTCTTCTTTGTACTCGTTTTTTCTTGCTTTTGGTTAATGAGTGAGGGAGCTTCATGCTTTCCACCAGAGGTACTGTACAAGTTTAGTTTTTGGCCCTTTTGGGTGATATGTTCCTTTGCAGCCAGCTCCTTTTCTGGCAAAGAATGAGTGTGGGCTTCTTGAAGAGTCCTTTGGTCATTGATGCTTGGTTGGTTCGGCTGGGGGTGACTCATGTGTTGTGTCTGGTATTGACTCTCTGCCACTACCTTCATATCACCAATTCTGCCTTGGTGGATGCTTTGTGGGTTGAGCCACTCCTGGCGTGTTCGCAAATATGTCTTGGGTTGGTATTCAGGTGCGGGGACTTGGGAGTCAAACATGATTCTGGCAGCCTGGTATCTTATCAATGTGTCTGGGATGGCACCCTTGTGTTTCTTTGGGTCACATATCTCGGCCGGGAGTCTCATCTTTGTCTTCATTTCTGCAGTCCTCCCTCCTTCCTGGCGAGTGCCCAATTATTTTCATTTTCTGTGGGTAGTTAGCTTCAGGAAGCCTCAAGGGGATCACCCTAGAAAATCAGGGTTGAATGTAATGAAATACCAATTTCTGGGTGAGCCCCAGAGGTTCCCCGACACCTTTCCTCTTGGAAAGGTGTCGGGGTCCAAGTTGTTGGTGTGGGTTACATCTACTATAGAACTGAGGGGGTAGATACCAGCTGACCGTGATCTGCCTCCCTGCCTAACACAAAAGAGTAGGGGAAATGGGGTGAATGAGTTCACGCTTGTTTTAAGAGATTTCGGTTGTTTACATTGTTGGGGAGTTCTTTCGGTAGTTTTCGAGGCTGTGGTCTCTTTTGAAGAAAGCAATGGTTTGTTTTATCTCAATGGCTTTCTTGGTGCCTTCCCGGTGGTGGAATCAAAAAATACATAAATAATTGTCACCACTTCCTACGCCTCTGTGAGGGAACCAGGTTCTGGCACTGGTCCCCAGTAGGTCTATAAAACTCAACAGCTGATGTAACCTAGTTGATAGTGTACTATCAGTGATAGTAGTTTCAGGGACACTGAGGCTCACCCAGAAATTGGTGTTTCATTACATTCATCTCTGGTTTTTTGGAAAGCTTCTTGAGGATGTAATACCAAATTCATTTCATAACAGCAGTATAAATCTGATTTAATGAACTGTATAGAGTTGACTCCATTTCAGTAAATATGGAGATTTTGTATATCTAGCAGTCATTGATTGTCTATCACTATTTGTGATTATTTACAACATGCATTTGTAGATACTGTATATTAATAGTCTTGTCACATCTTTTCATTATACACATTTAAACAGTCAATATAGCATTTACTTTATTAGATATTAGTTGAATTTGAAGTTAAAGATAATTCTATCAATAATATCCTATTAATTTTGAACTAGTTTATAGCTAATGTGAGAAATTTTTTTAAACCACCTGTACTGTATTATGTCTTATATTTTCTAAGACAAATAATGCATTTTAAACAATGATTGCTTGTATTATTTAATAATAAATTTTAATTGTTCTGAGATGTACTTCTCGGTTTTTTTGCACGAGTTACAAGAGCCTCTTGGCACCAGGACAGTCATGTGTATATTCATGTCTGGCTTACAATCTAGACCAGAGCAGGGAGGATCTTTTCAACAGTACCTTCCTGGTCATCCTCATGCTACAGACACTGTAGAAAACATAATCCACCTTACCTTTCCTGTTGATTCCGAGGTTCAGCATCCCTGAGGTCCAGTCTCTGGCCAGGCTTCTTGGCAGAATGACTGTCAGAAAGTACACTCTGTAGAACTTGAAAGCCTAAATATTAGTGACAGACACCAATATGGCGCCGTCAATAGCATAACCTCCCCAACTCTACCATTGACAGTAGGGGTGCCACAGGTCAGCATCTTACGACACCTTCTATTTCATATATATATATATATATATATATATATATATATATATATATATATATATATATATATATATATATATATATATATATATATGCAAACAATCCTGAATGGTCCCCAGGACTAGATACAACTGAAAACTCACACCCCAGAAGTGACTCGAACCCAGGAACCCAGGTTGCTCCCAGGAGCAACGCAACTGGTATGTACAGGAACGCCTTAAACCACTTGACCATCACGACCGGACATAAGGAAGTGATAGCCGAGGCTATATGAACCACTTCCCCGCCGGCACTCGGATGGTAATCTTGGGCATAGCATTTTATCAAATCACCTTGTATTTTGTATCTAGTCCTGGGGACCATTCAGGATTGTTTGCATTTGTGTTCCTCACGTGTTGCCCCAAAAAATGAGGTGATTTGATAAAATGCTATGCCCAAGATTACCATCCGAGTGCCGGCGGGGAAGTGGTTCATATAGCCTCGGCTATCACTTCCTTATGTCCGGTCGTGATGGTCAAGTGGTTTAAGGCGTTCCTGTACATACCAGTTGCGTTGCTCCTGGGAGTATGGGTTCGAGTCACTTCTGGGGTGTGAGTTTATATTTATATATCAACGATTTGCCAGATGTTTATATCATTCTTAACCCTATACTATTTGCTGACGATACTCCCTTCATCTATTCTGATCCCAACCCACAAACTCAATAATATTGTTAATAACGAATTAAAAAAGTCCTCATAGATGTCAACCAACAAACTCACCCTAAACATTAAAAAGACCTACAACATTGGCATTAGAAGTAAATCATCAACCCAAATTCAACTTGAGATAAACAATGTTAACATTACCATTAAAAATGAGGGAAAGTTCCTTGGCTTATACATAAGCATGAGTTTGAACTTCAGCACCCCACATACAACACATAGCCAAAAAAAGATTAAAACACAGTCGGCATACTTTCTAAAGTCAGGTATTATGTTCCCAACTCTGCTCTTCTCTCATTATACTATTCGTAATCTACCCCTAACTTACATACGGTATCTGTGTATGGGGTTCAACCACTGCAAATTACCTCAAGCTTATCATCACTTAGCAAAAATCTGCTATCAGAAACATAACAAACTCTGTCTTCAGACAAAACACAGCCCCTCTATTTAAGTCCCTTAACATGCTAAACATACACTCACTCCACACATTCTTATGTGCTATGTACATGTACAAAACCTTGTTCATAAATGCTAATCTTGATCTGAAATCTTTCATTGACAGGTGTAATAGAACCCATGAGCTTTATAATTCATCAATCTCTGATGAATTATAAACATATCCAAACTATGCCACATTCATCAGTAAAACCTGCAAGTACATAATTACAGGCTACAGTTGACCGGTCCACAGGACCACAAGCTAATGACCTGGGCCCTACACCACTATACCACAACATGGTAAAAACGTTGCAACCTGGGATTCAACTGAATCCTCTAGGGTTCCTGAGGCTTCCACAGAAGCCATATCAGGGTTTCTGTCATGCCCAACAGCCAAGCCATATCTGATTCTCCTCGTTGCTCCAACTAATGTTCTCACTGACACATCATCTTAATGTGATTTCTTTGTGCATTTCAATTTCCTATATATTTTAAATTATTGACGTATTCTAATAATTATTGTTATAACTTCGTTTTTTCCCATTGTGTTGTTTGGCCATGTGTGTGGGGAGGGGGGGAGGGGGGGATAAGACCCCCTCGACCCGCCCCCATAACCCCGGCACTCCCCGGGGACGTGGTCACTGAGCCCGGAGCGTCAATATTGTGCCAGAGTTAATTGATACACAATACTCCCCTGAGCCGCCAAGACCCACACTCCATCATCACACTTCCTCTCCTCCCTCCCTCTCTTGCTCACACTACCCCCCCCCCCCTCCTCCTCCTCCCCCCCCCCAGGATGCAACGCCACAACAGTTACCTAACTCCAGGCTACCAATATACTGACAGATGAACAGAGACATTAGGTGAAAAGAAACGTGCCCAACCATTTTCGTCCCGCTCGGTAATCCAACTCCAGGGTGTGAGTCGAGAACGAAACTAACTGTATGGAGAAATTTGTGTGTTTTTAAAGAGGTTCAGCTTGTTGATGTCCGCACACGGCGCTTCCGATGAAAACCCTCCAATCACGTGAGTGGGGTTTAAAACCTTCAATTAGATAACGGGGGTATAAAACCTCCACTCAGATAACGGGGGTTTAAAGTTTCCATTCAGATGACGGGGGTTTAAAGTTTCCATTCAGATAACGGGGGTTTAACGTTTCCATTCAGATGACGGGGGTTTAAACCCCTTCACAGATGACGATGGTTTTAAAGTTACTTCTCAGATGACGGAGTGTGGGGAAATTCCCACATCAAATATAAGAAATATAATGAAACGTACAGCCACGAAATGCTGTTAATTTGCTTTAGGTCAACAGTCTCCGTGGTGTAGTGGTAAGACACTCGCCTGGCGTTCCGCGAGCGCTATGTCATGGGTTCGTATCCTGGCCGGGGAGGATTTACTGGGCGCAATTCCTTAACTGTAGCCTCTGTTTAACGCAACAGTAAAATGTGTACTTGGATGAAAAAACGATTCTTCGCGGCGGGGATCGTATTCCAGGGACCTGCCCGAAACGCTACTCGTACTAGTGGCTGTACAAGAATGTAACAACTCTTGTATATATCTCAAAAAAAAAAAAAAGAATCACATAAATACATCAGTTACTCATAAAAATTACAGAAAACGGGCTTAATATTTCCTGGGTACACTACGTCTTGTTTTCTAACGTTTCTGGCTAAATTATTATGAAACCCGCCAGTCTCAGAGCTGGTAACTTAATAAAATATCAATGATACATTCAATAAAAATATATTACACATAACCCTCCTTATCCTTCTTGATCAAATTCGCACCTGGAGATGACGGCCGCGAGGAAGGGGGGGGGAGGCTATTAGAGTGAAGTGTACTGGACATGGGAGCCGACACTGGGCCTACCACAGTGACCACAAACTCTCCCAGCAAGTCCCAGAACTCAGAGTGACTCATATTAGTCACTATGTCTTGCCAAAGATTTGACAGAACTAAGGAAGGTGCAGAGTTCGTTTTTTTCTTACATTAGTATATTATTTTTGGTCATTATTATGTATGTAGGATTAAATCGTTACGATGCATGACAACATCAACCAAGATTTTGCATCGAAATGGAGAACATCATCCTCACCTTTGGGTCCAATAAAAAGAAATGGGAAACTTCGAAACATGAGATTTTTTTATTATTATTTTCTACCCCAGAGGTGGCCACACATTTACAATGCTAATCAGCATATATACATTTTCTTCTGTCCTCCATGGACAGGGATAAAGATGTGTTAAACATATAGTTCAAGGGTTTATTGAACAATCAACTGCAGAAGGTGATTCGGTGCTTTTAAAATGCTAAGCTAACCTACATACGTAAATACATAGATACACAGATTTACGTATGCCCTACATAAAGTGTTCGATGTGTCCTTTACATAGTGTCATTAATGTGCATTTACAAATGTGAAATGTAATTCTGATCAACTTCCATATATACTTAATACACATACATATATACATACACACACACACACACACACACACACACACACACACATACATATATATATATATATTGTGACGGTAAAGTGTTGGAAATGGTGTTTGGCAGTCTTCCACTGGTAGATGTCAATGCCTGGTCACACATAAGAAACAAAAACAAGAGACTGCTTGTCTGATAGTCTGTGGTAAGGTAAGGTAAGACACACAAAACACAAATATAAACAATGAAATTTAATTACTCTAGAAAACAAAGTTAAATAAAGACAATTCCTTGGCTGAGCAAAAGTGCAAGTTTAACAAGTGAAAAAGAACTAACATAAAAATGAAGAATTACTAATTTACGTTAATAATGGGACATAAATGACATACACGAATTATATAAAATGGTCAATATAAAATGATGCTGGGAATATATGCGCGAGCTATAAACCGCTATTTGATCACACGAGGTGAATCAACTAGGAGTTCACAGCTTAAGAGCACAAGATATTCTGATGGTGGTACTGCAAGTCGACCCCGACGTCGCCTTGGCGTGGAACGTGGTTGGTGCAGGGCTGAAGTGGCGTGTTCTCGAACGGCCAATGAGAATGCAGGAAGACCCACAACTCGGTAGTTTGATACTTGGAGTGCAGCAGTTGAAGGGTCGGTGCTGAGAAGAGGTGTGCAGGAGTGGGGGGGGGGGTATGCAGGTGCGTGGCTGCCTTGACATACGTTTAAGCTACTGTAGAACGTATCTTGAATGTAGCTGGGAACGTGACGAATATAGGGAAGAGCAGGCTAAATCTCTTGGAAGACATTATCGTCACAACTCTTCCCGAAGCCTGCGGTTCCGGTGAAGTCACGTTCTCGGGAGGTAGAGTGGTAGGTGGAGATGCCTCTACCTCATGCACTCTGGAGAGGGCGTCGGCGATGATGTTATCAGGCCCCTTGATGTAACAGATTTTCAGATTGAAGCCTTGAAGATATAAAGCCCATCGCAGCAGACGTTGGTTATTGAATTGGGCTTGATGTAGGAAACGTAGAGGATTGTGGTCCGAATAGATGGTAGTGGACCTAGCACCTTGCAGGTATGGTGCAAGGTGTTGCAAGCTCAGGACGATGGAGAGGAGTTCCTTCTCTATAGTGCTGTAGTTTTTCTGATGAGGCTTCAACTTGTAGCTGTAGTAGCTGACAGGTAGAACCTCCTCGCCTCGTTGCTGCATTAAGCAAGTCCCAGATGTGTCTGGGCACAAGTGACAAGATGAACAACCCAGCGGGTTTTCTTCCTATTGGGGAGTGTTGTACATGCTGCTATGGCGATGTGTCCACTCACAGGATGAGTGGCGCTGCCCAATACTGTACTGTCACTATGGCGGTGTGTCCACTCACAGGATGAGTGGCGCTGCCCAATACTATCACTATGGCGGAGTGTCCACTCACAGGATGAGTGACGCTGCCCAATACTGTCACTATGGCGGTGTGTCCACTCACAGGATGAGTGACGCTGCCCAATACTGTCACTATGGCGGTGTGTCCACTCACAGGATGAGTGGCGCTGCCCAATACTGTCACTATGGCGGTGTGTCCACTCACAGGATGAGTGACGCTGTCCAATACTGTCACTATGGCGGTGTGTCCACTCACAGGATGAGTGGCGCTGCCCAATACTGTCACTATGGCGGTGTGTCCACTCACAGGATGAGTGGCGCTGCCCAATACTGTCACTATGGCGGTGTGTCCACTCACAGGATGAGTGGTGCTGCCCAATACTGTCACTATGGCGGTGTGTCCACTCACAGGATGAGTGGCGCTGCCCAATACTGTCACTATGGCGGTGTCCACTCACAGGATGAGTGGTGCTGCCCAATACTGTCACTATGGCAGTGTGTCCACTCACAGGATGAGTGACGCTGCCCAATACTGTCACTATGGCAGTGTGTCCACTCACAGGATGAGTGACGCTGCCCAATACTGTCACTGGCGGTGTGTGCACTCACAGGATGAGTGACGCTGCCCAATACTGTCACTATGGCAGTGTGTCCACTCACACGATGAGTGACG
>WNGS01092210.1:35393501-35409274 GCA_020271785.1 Procambarus virginalis | reverse complement strand
CTAGAAAGGAGACGAGAGAGATACCAAATAATATACACATGGAAAACACTGGAGGGCCAGGTCCCAAATCTGCATAGTAAAATAACAACATACTGGAGTGAACGATATGGAAGAAAACGCAAGATTGATCCAGTGAAGGGCAGAGGTGCCATAGGCACAATCAGAGAGCACAGTATAAACACGAGAGGTCCGCGGTTGTTCAACATCCTCCCAGCGACTATAAGAAATATTGCCGGAACAACCGTGATCATCTTCAAGAGAAAACTGGATCTAGAGAGTACATTTGGAGAGCTCTGAGACGATCCCAATAATTTAGGTGCTTTATCTCGTCTATGCGTGCCGTATATGTTCTCTGTATTCCCTCTATTTCAGCAATCTCTCCTGCTCTGAAGGGGTAAGTGAGTACTGAGCAGTACTCGAGACGGGACAACACAAGTGACTTGAAGAGTACAACCATTGTGATGGGATCCCTGGATTTGAAAGTTCTCGTAATCCATCCGATCATTTTTCTGACTGACGCAATACTTGCTTGGTTATGCTCCCTAAACGTTAGGTCGTCGGACATCATTATTCCCAAATCCTTGACATGCTGTTTTTCTACTAAGGGAAGATTCGCTTGTGTTTTGTACTCTGTATTATGTTTCAGATCCTCATTTTTGCCGTACCTGAGTACGTACCTGAAATTTATCACTGTTAAACATCATGTTATTTTCTGCTGCCCAATCGAAAACTTTGTTGACATCTGCTTGTAGTTTTTCAATGTCTTCAGCAGAGGTAATTTTCATGCTGATTTCTGGGGGGAGCCCCTACGGCTCCCCGGAGCTATCCATGGCTGATATGGATACCCTAACTATTTTGCATCAGTCGATGTGGGTGGAGGTCTAGGCCTACCGGGGACCACGAGCCAGAACCTGGCCCCCTCAGAGAGGCACGGGGAGCAATGGCCCATAGAAATGCACATGTGATTTGGAGCATTCTATATCTGCCATCGACCGGGACAGGCACCCAGAAAGGTAAGCGCCACAAAACAAACCCCTATTCTGGTTAACAACAAAAATTGACAAACGAGTGGACAGAACTCCCCCAGGAAAACGAACTAACAAGCATGACGTCACACGAGCCGCGCCGCATGTCTGCGCAGCTCCTCCCCGGGAGGGGGAAGGGGGAGCCCCAGACCCCCGCGCCGGCTATCCACACCACAGTTCCTCGGCTGATGGGATCTTGCACGGTCGTGTGGCTCCAGCTCCGGTCTTGTTTCAGTGCTGTGACTTGTTTTCAGTGCTGCTCTTACGGTGATCGTGTGAGCTGGGAGTAGTATTCTCAGGTACTCGGGCTGCATGTGCTTAGGGTCACCTTCCCTGAGTGCCCTGTAAGTACCGCCCTTGGGGCTTGGGGTTATCTTCCACAAGTCACCTCGGGTCTACCTCTGTTGGCTTTTCGCTGCTTGGCGTTTGCCCGCCCCGAGTGTTTGGGAGTTTTACTCCCTTGTTACCTTGGGGTAAGTGGTAGTTATAGCACTGGTGGGGCGCAGGGCACTGCGTAGCTAGTTTTCACCTATGACAGCGGCCGGCTCTGTTCCCTCTGGGTACGTTGTCCACTTGTGTGGTTTTTCTTTTATTTTGTTTGCCTGGTAGGGGGGTCTGCCTTGTCCCCATCCCCCTTATGTTAGGTTCGTTTTGTGGTGGCACCCCCTGCTTCGCCCTCGCGAGTGGACACGTCCCGTGGGTTCAGCTTTAGCAGTTTGCTTGGTAGTTTGGGGCGCCGGTTAGCAGTGCCCTGCCTGGGATAACCCTTAGCAGACCCAGTCTAGGGGCCCTGGAAAACCCCCCGGGGGCTCTCGGGTCCGATTGTGGAGACCCTTGCGTCCCCTCTCGCTTTGTGCGAGTTGAGGGTTGCTCTGTCCCTTTGTCTCAGGGTGACTCTCCTTGTTTTTGCCTCCGTCATGCTGCCTTTGGGTCGGTGACACATTCGACCCTGAGTCCTGCGAGCTTTGTTGCTTGTTCGTGACTCCCGTCACCCAGTCTGCTGATGAATTCCCGTGGGTGCAGGCAGCTCGCGCGTTGCAGGGTAGGTTGGTTGCAACGCGCTCAGGTTTGTCGCTTCCCCGGACGCCCCGATGCTGCCCCGCTTGTGTAGGGACACATTTGGGGGTTTTGGTCGTTTTCGGCCTTGGTTCTTCCACGCCCCTTGATTTTCCCCTCCTGCTTCCGGCCCCTACGCATCTGTAGGCTTTGGGGTCGGGGCGGGGTTCGAGGTTCTGAGACTTGGGCAGTTTCGGGGGTTGCCCCGTCCGGGGTAGCTGCGGAGGCATTCGAGTCTGTTCCTCCTGCCGATGCTCCGGGGTCTGACCAGTGGGCCCCTTCTCTTCCAGCTCTCTCGGCTGCCCCGGCTTTTTCTTGTGGGGCCGGGGCTTTGGAGGTCGACTCGGCCCCGGGGCCTAGTGTAGAGGCTCCTGGGGTTGGGGAGGAGCGACCTTGGGGGGCTTTGTGCTCCATTGCGCCCCGCCTGGATTCCGTCCTTCTGAGCGGGGCTTACTGTTGCGAGGAGTGGGGTTTTTCTTTCCCCCTCTGCGTACGACTTGGGCTTGGGTTCTGCTCCTCCCCGGGTTCGGTTCCGTGTCCCTGTGGTTCCTTCGGTTCCGTCTTCCGGAGTTTTTCGGCTAACCGCATCTCTTCGTCTGCGGTGCCGTTGGCCTTTGCGGCTTACCTCCTGCGTGTCCGGAACTTGTAGCAGTTTTAGGCTACTTGTAGCAGTATTGGGCTACTTGTAGCAGTATTGGGCTACTTGTAGCAGTATTGGGCTACTTGTAGCAGTATTGGGCTACTTGTAGCAGTATTGGGCTACTTGTAGCAGTATTGGGCTACTTGTAGCAGTATTGGGCTACTTCTCGCCCTGTTGGGCTACTTTTCTTTCGCGTCCTGCGCATGCGCCGTGAGTTTGTTTTGGTTCCGGGCGGTGTGCACATGTGTTGTGCTTCCATTTTCTCGGGGGGCTTCGCCTCTCGCTCTTCATCCCATCCGTGCCCCATTGCTTGGGGGTTGTCTGGGGTGCTGCTGTACTCTCCTAGTTGTGTTTGCGGGGGTTGAGCTCTGGCTCTCTGGTCCTGCCTCTCAACAGTCAATCAACCCTTCCTGAGCCTATTGGGCTCTATCATCTCTACACTTGACTCTGTGTATGGAGTCAGCCTCCACCTCATCCCTTCCTCATGCATTCCGTTTGTCAACCACTCTGACACTAAAACAGTTCTGCAGGTGAGTTGGTGCGGTTTGGCGTTTCCTTCGTCCTGACGCTGTTTTTGGGCGTAGGCATGGGTGTACGTACGTACTTGTGACAGTGGTCCGTATCGCCCGAGGTGCCTGCTGCTGGGCTATTAGCCCATATTGGGCTGCTCTTGTTCTCTCCACCTGATTCCTTCCTCGGTTCACGGGTGTCTGCGGGTGGCCTCTTGGCCCTTTCGAGGCGACCCCTGCCTGTACTCCTGCCCCTCTCCTATGCTTGTCTCACCTGGCTTGAGTTCGGGGCCCCGCCTCCACCTTGTTCCACGGTGCAACGGTGGGGGTGCCTGTGTGGTGGTACGTTTCCTGTGTCGAGGGTGTTGTGTGCTTGCGGGGTTGGGTTCTGGCTCTTTAGTTCCGCCTCTCCCCTGTCGTTTGCCTGTTGAGCGGTTTCTGTGCTTCATGGGCGCTCTCGTCTCTGCTCTTGGGGCTGTGTATGGGATCAGCCCATGTTGGGCTGCCCAATGTGTTCCTTCGGTTGCCTGTTACACTGCACACGTTTCTCCTACCGTCCCTGTGGCTCGGTTGGGTGCTCGGTTTCCGCCTGTGTCCCCTTGTGTGCCGCTCGTGTACGATTTATCTATCTTCTCTGTCGCTCCCTCGGGGAGTGTGGGGACGTTTTGCTGCGGTTTTGGTACTGCAGCTGTGTGTCGGGGTTGGTTGTGGCATTATGTTCGGCCCTTCCGTGCTCCTTTTGGGGCCCTCCTTCCTTGTCGGTCTTGCTGTGCTGGGCCTGGTTTTCCAGGTTCCTTGGATTCTGTTTTGTCCTTGCCTCATTGTGCTGGTTGGGGATGAGCTTGGGGTCTTCGTCTCGCCCCTCGCTTTTTCCTCCGGTTTCCGTTCAAGTTCCGGAGCCTAGTGGGCTCCCTTCCTTGGTGTTTTTCACGGCTGCCCCGGGTTTTTCTTGCCGCTGGGGCTTTGAGGGGACAGCTCGGCCCCGGGCCTGCAGGGTGGGTTCCCGGGGCTGGGGTGGTGCTAACGTAAGGGGCCTTCGCCCCGTTGGTCCCCGCCGGGGTCTTTCTACCCCTCTGGGCCAGGCTTACGGTTTTGTGGTGTGGGGTTTTTCCGTCCCCCCGCTCCGCACGTGCTTTGTGGGCATCGGTCCCTCCCTGGGCTCGGTTTTCCTTGTCCAGCGTGCCCGTTGTTTCCGTCCTGTCGGTGGGTGTTTTTCTACAGTCTTCGCACCTTTTTCCAGGACGGGCCTTCTCAGTCATGTCCCCCTCTTCTTGGGGTTCTGCATGACTTTTGGTCTCGGGTGCGACGGAGTTTTTGTGCCTTCGTTCTTTGTTTGCTGCTTTTGTTTTCGAAGGTTTGGGACTGTTTTGGGGTAGCCTTGGTAGCTGCACCCAATTGCCGTGGGAAAGGAGAAAGCGGATAAACAGAGGGGAGTTCAACACCCACTGTGTGACGTTGACATGTCAGTCAGTCCGACCGGCGCAGGTCAGTCCTAGCGCCGTATACTGCATTGGTCATCTGTTGGGGCTCGTGACACCCGTCAACGACATCTTCTTCCTTGTCCCCGGTCGCTCCGTGGCTTCTGGCACCCACACCATAGAGAGAATGCAGCCGGCGATGACACTGCTGCTCCTCTCGTTGACGGGGCCGGCGCCTGCTACTCTGGCGGCGTCTTTGTGCTGGGTTTTCCTTGACACACTTCCCAGTGGGCCCCTCCTCCTTCACTCTCCTGTAAACGTACATTACGTGTGCGGCGGAGAATGAAGGGCAGGAATAATGAGAGAGTGGGAAAGAGCAATTCTGTGTCTTCTAACCCCAGTCAGCTCTTTCCCATTTTCTGGTACGTCTGTCATCATTCGGTTGAGCTTCCCTCCGGTCCTTTCTAGGGCTTGTGGGTCCTCTTCCCGGCAGTTTCTGGATGTTTGGCCTTCTGGTTCTTTTGTGCATATATCTCCTCTTCGCGCTGTCTCGGCGCTCCTCGTTTTCCTGTGGGTGATTTTGCTCCTTTTACTGAGTCTTCGCTCCTGCCCTTCTGCTGGGGGTTGGTGCGGGGCGGCTCCTTATGCAGGTTCCTTCCCTGTCGGCTGCACTTGTGGTGGTGGCCTTGCACGCTTGTGGCATTTTGGTTTTGGTCCTGCGTTTTCTTTTCCCTCCTGGGGCTGTCATAGGATTGGCTTGCAGAAGGTGTAGAGGCGCTTGGGACTGTTCCTGGGTCTTGCACCTTGGTTTCTGCTGCTAGCTTTCGGTTTCGATGTTCCTTCTGTGCCGTTTCGCAGGCTGTATCGTGCATTGTTTCACCTCTGGCCTGTTTCTGCACTGCCTGTGCCGTCCAGGTCTTTGGACAGGGTGCTCTCCTGTTTTTCTTCTTGGTGGTTGTGGCTCCTCGGGGCCAGGTTTGCTTTGCCTCGGCTATCTTTTGGCATTGGCCTCTGGGGGTCGTGTGGCAGTGCTTCATGCTCTTCTCAGGCGCAGTGGTTTCTTGGCTCCTATGATCTTGGTCATAGTTTTCTTCGTCTGTGGCCGTTCTCCCTTTTTCTGGCGAATGTTGTGCCTGCTGCTTTCCGGAGGGGTCCTTTTGGTTGTTGTCTCGACTTCGTGTTGAGGAGTGGTTCACCGACCGCCTCCCGGGTATGTCCCCTTGTTTTCTTAGGTAGTCTTTGGTGAGGTAGCTCCGGGGAGCCATAGGGGCTCCCCCCAGAAAACCAGCGTTGAATGTAATGAAACGCCATTTTCTGGGTGAGTCCCAGAGGCTCCCCGGCATCCGTCCCGCTCTCCGGTCGGTGGTTTTTCGTGGTTTTGATATCCAGCCTCAGAACTGGGGTGTGGATAGCCGGCGCGGGGGTCTGGGGCTCCCCCTTCCCCCTCCCGGGGAGGGGGGAGCTGCGCAGACATGCGGCACGGCTCGTGTGACGTCATGCTTGTTAGTTCGTTTTCCTGGGGGAGTTCTGTCCACTCGTTTGTCAATTTTTGTGGTTAACCAGAATGTAACGGGGGGCGGGAGAAAGATTGAAGTATCGAGTAAGTAAGAAGTGAGTAGGAGAAGTAGACGAGGTAGAAGGGTAGATAGGTAGAAGTAGGAAAGTAGATAGTAGAAGTAGAAAATGATAGTAGAGTAGATAGTAGAAGAAGAAATAGAAATGAAATGCTAGGAATTAGAAGAAGTAGAAAATAGAAGATGCTGCCACCATCCATTCTAGATCATTACATACAAGACAAGGAATGGAACTTGTCCGTATCACCATAATATACTCAAAGATGTTATCAAGAGGTATGCTCCCTCTGTATCATGTACTCATTAATTTCATGAACCAGTAACCGCTGAGATTTTCTCATCTCACTCAAAACTCTAGGGAACAAAGTTAATGTCAATGCGGATAACTGGTAAACTAGGACGCTGGATACTCAATTTCCTGTCGAACAGAACAAAAAGAGTAACAGTCAATCAAATAAAATTGAGCCCAAGTGCAGTTAAAAGTCTGTACCTCAAGGTACAGTCCTTGCCCCACTGCTTTTCCTTATTCTCATATCAGATACTGTATAGACAAAAATACAAGTCACAGCGTTGTGTCATCCTTTGTAGATGACACAAAAATCAGCAGGAAAGACATTGATCAGACATTGAAAGACAAATCTGCGGAAGACATTGAAAAACTACAAGCAGATATCAATAAAGTTTTCGATTGGGCAGCAGAAAATAACATGATGTTTAACAGTGATAAATTCCAGGTACTCAGGTACGGCAAAAATGAGGATCTGAAACATAATACAGGGTACATAACACAATCGAATCTGCCCATAGTAGGAAAACAGCATGTCAAGAATTTGGGAATAATGATGTCCAACGACCTAACGTTTAGGGAGCATAACCAAGCAAATATTGTGGCAGCCAGAAAAATGATGGGTTTTATTACGAGAACCTTCAAATCCAGGGATCCCATCACAATGGTTGTACTCTTCAAGTCACTTGTGTTGTCCCGTCTTGAGTACTGCTCAGTACTCACTTTCCCCTTCAGAGCTGGAGAGATTGCTAAAATAGAGGGAATACAGAGAACATATACGGCACACATAGACACGATAAAGCACCTAAATTATTAGGATCGTCTCAAAGCGCTCCAAATGTACTCACTAGAAAGGAGACAAGAGAGATACCAAATAATATACACATGGAACATACTGGAGGGCCAGGTCCCAAATCTACACAGTAAAATAACAACATACTGGAGTGAACAATATGGAAGAAAATGCAAAATAGAACCAGTGAAGAGCAGAGGTGCCATAGGCACAATCAGAGAACACTGTATAAACATCAGAGGTCCGTGGTTGCTCAACGTCCTCCCAGCGACTATAAGAAATATTGCCGGAACAACCGTGGACATCTTCAAGAGAAAACTAGAATGTTTTCTAAAAAACGTGCCGGACCAACCGGGATGTGGTAGGTATGTGGGCCTGCGGGCCGCTCCAAGCAACAGCCTAGTGGACCAAACTCTCACAAGTCAAGCCTGGCCTCGGGCCGGGCTTCGTAAGTAGAAGAACTCCCAGAACCCCATCAAGCATGACTGGATGGATGGATGGTGGAGGCAGGCTGGATGGATGGATGGTGCGGGAGGACTGGATGGGTGGATGGTGGAGGGGGGACTGGATGGATGGATGGTGGAGAAGGACTGGATGGATGGATGGTGGAGTGGGACTGGATGGATGGATGATGGAGGACTGGATGGATGGATGGATGGTGGAGTGGGACTGGATGGATGGATGGTGGAGGGGGACTGGATGGATGGATGGTGGAGGGGGACTGGATGGATGGATGGTGGAGGGGGACTGGATGGATGAATGGTGGAGGGGGACTGGATGGATGGATGGGGGTGGAGAACTGGATGGATGGTGGGGGGAACTGGATGGATGGATGGATAGTGGGGAGAACGGGATGGTGGGGGGAACTGAATGGATGGCAGAGGGGGACTGGATGGATGGATGGCAGAGGGGGACTGGATGGATGGATGGTGAAGGGGGACTGGATGGATGGATGGTGGAGGGGACTGGATGGATGGATGGTGGAGGGGGACTGGATGGATGGATGGTGGAGGGGACTGGATGGATGGATGGTGAAGGGGGACTGGATGGATGGATGGATGGTGGAGGGGGACTGGATGGATGGATGGATGGTGGAGGGGACTAGATGGATGGATGGTGGAGGGGGACTGGATGGATGGATGATGGAGGGGGACTAGATGGATGGTGGAGGGGGACTAGATGGATGGATGGTGGAGGGGGACTGGATGGATGGATGGTGGAGGGGGATTGGATCTTGAGGTTACTGAATCATGAGATGATTTTGGGGCTTAGCGTTCCCGCCGCCCAGTTCTCGACCAGGCCTCCTTTTTGTTACCCCCCCCCCCCTAGGAAGCAGCCCGTAGCAGCTGTCTAACTCCCAGGTACCTATTTACTGCTAGGTAACAGGGGCATCACGGTGATAAAAACTCTGCCCATTTTTCTTCGCCTGCACTGGGGATGAATCCCGGAGCCTCAGGACTACGAATACGAAGTGCTGTCCACTCAGCTGTCCGGTCCCTAATGGATGGATGGATGGATGGATTGTGGAGGGAGGACTAGATGAATGGATGGATGGATGGTGGAGGGGGACTGGATGGATGGACTCTTCAGATGGATGGATGGATTGTACTCTTCAAATCACTTGTGTTGTCCTGTCTTGAGTACTGCTCAGTACTCACTTCCCCCTTCAGAGCAGGAGAGATAGCTGAAAAAGGGAATACAGAGAACATATACAGCACGCATAGACAAGATAAAGCATCTAAATTATTGGGATCGTCTCAAAGCTCTCCAAATGTACTCACTAGAAAGAAGACGAGAGAGATACCAAATAATATACACATGGAAAATACTGGAGGGGCCGTTCTACACAGTAAAATATCAACGTACTGGAGTGAACGATATAGTAGAAAATGCAGAATAGAAGCAGTGAAGAGCAGGGGTGCCATAGGCACTATCATAGAACACTGTATGAACATCAGAGGTCCACGGTTGTTCAACGTCCTACCAGCAACTATCAGAAATATTGCCGGAACAACCATGGACATTTTCAACAGAAAACTAGACTGTTTTCCCCAAGGAGTACCGGATCAACCGGGCAGTGGGGGGTATGTGGGCCTGCGGGCCGCTCCAAGCAACAGCCTGGTGGACCACTCTCTTACAAGTCAAGCCTGGCCTGAAGCCAGGCTTGGGGAGTAGAAGAACTCCCAGAACCCCATCAACCAGGTATCAACCAGGTATGGATGGTGGAGGGGGACTGATGGATGAATGGCAGATGAGTGGGACGGGGAAACTGACGGGTAGCAGAGTGGGTGGGTGGGTAACGATGGCGTGAGTGGGCGAGCTTCCAACTGAACTAACACAGGAACTGGCCACCCCCAGTCCCTCCCTAAGACCCCCCTCCATCCCGCCCAACGGACCTACCCACTTCCTCCATCCCCCCATCTTGCACCCTACCCGCTACCAGCATCCCCTTATCCCCCACACCGGACCCCCCCCCCCCGAGCTGTACTCCTCCAGCCATATCAGGACGGTATTATTAATATGGTGGGCTTCCTTGCTACCAGCTGATGGATCGGGAGGCAGACTCCCTGAGCGCCTGACATTAAATTCTGTTGTGTACTGACTGACTGGTTGCGACTGTGAATGCCTGATTGACTGTGAATGTGTGACTGGACCGTAAATGCCTAACCAGTTGCTACCACAACTGTGAATGCTTGACTGATTTTGGTTATGACTGCCTGTGACTGGTCTTGACTGTGAATGCTTGACTTATTATTATTATTATTATTATTTTAACGTCCGTATTGACAAAATTAATTACAATTTAGCCTAATCTGAGGATTTCAATTAAGCCTTATTAAAGTGAGGGTAATGCTGGTATTCACTGTTACGGAGGATAGAGGGTCATACACAAGACAATAAGTCTAAACTGTAGGCTGAAGCACATGTATATCATATCATGGTTACAATCAATGTTTTAATGTATGAATATGTAAAAACAACTTTCTATTGTGCACTGCCAATGCTTGACTGACATATTGGAACTGTTCTGACTGGTTCTGACGGGCTACCACATAACAGAGGCAGTGAAATGTGTGAAAGGAAAATCTGAAATCAGTGATGCAGCTATGAAAGCGCTTAAGGTGAGCACGGGATGGTCCTTCTAAACACTCATCACCACCTTCCTGTTCCTCACTCTCACCATACACCAACACCGCTCCTCCCTCCCTCCCTCCTCACCGTCTCCCATACACCAACATGAGTCCTCAGTAAAGGTTGAGTGCAGTTAAATGCCCACTTATTTTATTTATGGTTTATATTTATAACTGATTGTTTTGTGTATGAAAAATATGAGTAGTATTCTGTATAAAATATATTTTTAAGTTAATATTTTTGGTTGTGAGGAACAGATTATAGTAATTCAATTTACAGTACTGTACATTATTTCTTATGGGAAAATTTGTTTCGGTTTTCAAATTTTTGGTTGTCAAACCGTCTCTGGGAATGGATTAAATTAGAAAACAGAGGTACCCCTGTATTTTACTATCCTACTTCGTAAGGTAAGTCACAGATCTTTATATTATAGTTGATGTAGGCCTTCTGCCTTTTTACCTAGGAGAGGGATGGAGGGGTTGCCTGGGTGCCAATGGATCGAATGAAATCCTTAATGGAAGTAATCAGCCTTGTCCCACATACTTAGTAGTTTGTTCAAGTAAGGGCACACTTTATACAAAGCTAGGGCACATGTGCATGATCACCTGTGAGTGAGGGTGCGAGCTAGCAGGGCTCTTGGGTGACCTTAGCTGCTGTCTGCTGGTAGTCACATGCAACACGGCTGGAGTGTTTACACCGAGGTAATGATCATTTGCTTCAATTCCTTTGGAACCTTATTTTCTTCAAGAAGTTGCCTGTTTTTATTACCCTATCTGTCTGCTGGGGTTTTCCTGGTTTTGAGTTCAGTTTTGATTCTCACACTTTTCCCACCTTGTAGAGTCAGATTCTGGTCCTGGCTCTCAATAGGTGACAGTATATCAAGGTCTATTGCATCTAACCAAAGCTTTGGGAGCGACTGCAGGCCTCGCCAATAGAGGATGCCTTATTATATTCAACTCTTGTTTTTGCTATCCTAATCTCTCATTTACTCTTTTTCCAGGTCATCCTTTCACCAGAAGAGTCAGTTTAACAAGTTGTATTCTATGGAAGAGAGAAACAATATCAATAGTTAATGTATCTAATAGGCTTGTTGTAAAAATCAAACTTAGTAAGATACAAGCAATCTCATGCAGAAAAGAAACCCTATTACCAGTCTTTGTATATTTAAGACTTTAATCTGGTCTATTGCACTATACAAGAGCTTATACAACAGTGAATCATATTAGTGTTCAGTGTCTGATAATTTTAACAGGAAAAAAAATTCCAGTAAATTTCCAGAAGAGTTCATACTGGAGAGAGAAACTGTTTCATTATTTTAAGCTCAATGGAGTCAGTAGAAGAAACTACAATAGAATCATCAGGGATAGCTACAATGGAATCATCAGGAAATACTACGATGGAATCATCAGGAAACATTATAATGGAACCAGATAAAACTGATGAGGTACAGAATAATGAAAGTTCTGGTATAGGAGCGAAGCCATATAAATGTTTAGAGTGTCTCAAATATTTTTCTCATAAATGTAGTTTGGTAAAACACATGAGACGTCATAGAGGAGAGCTAAAATTTCAATGTTCGAAGTGTCTAAAAAACTTTCGAGATAAATCAACACTAATAAGTCATATGATAGCTCATACGGGAAAGAAGCCATTTAATTGTTCAGTGTGTCTAAAAGACTTTTCAGATCAATCAAAACTAGGAAAACATATGAAATCACATACAAAAGAATTTAAGTGCACAGAGTGTGTAAAAGCCTTTTCAAAAAATTCAAAACTAGCAAGACATATGCGAGTTCATACAAAAGAGAAACCGTACAAGTGTAAAGTATGTTCAAAAGATTTTTCAGAAAAGTCAACACTAGTAAGTCATATGAGAGCTCATACAGGTGAAAAGCCATATCAGTGTTCAGTGTGTCTGAAAGATTTTTCCCATAAATCAAGTCTGGTAAAGCATGTGAGACTTCATACAGGAGAGAAGCCATATCAGTGCTCGAAGTGCTTAAGAGGCTTTGTTCAAAAATCTTCACTCGATTCACATATGAGAGCTCATACTGGAGAGAAGCCATATCAGTGTTCAGTGTGTCAAAAAAACTTTTCTCATAAATCTACTTTAGTGAAACATACAAGGTGCCATACAGGTGAGAAACCATATAAATGTTCAGTGTGTGAAGAAGCCTTTTCGCAAAGATCAAAACTACTAAGACATATGAGGTCTCATACAGGAGAGAAAAAACCATATCAGTGCTCGGAGTGTCTAAAAAACTTTTCAGAAAATTCTACACTACTAAGACACATGATGAGAATTCATGGGACAGAGAAACCATGTTCAAGCGACTCGGAGAGTGATGACGAGTCATTTGACAGTGATGCCCTTTCTGATGACTCATCTGATGACTTGCCCAAGGATCTGCCTGAGGATCTGCCTGAGGATCTGCCCGAGGATCTACCCGATGATTTGCCTGAGGATCTGCCTGAAGATTTGCCTGAGGTTCCACCTGAGGATCCAACTAATAACCCAGCTAGTAACCCAACTAGTGGTCCTAATGAGCGTCGGAACGAGGAACCGAATGAGGACCCCTCATTGGTTCATATGGCCATTAGAGCACTGATTGACAATGCTGTAAGTGGGTAAGCAATATGATTGGTGTGGGTCAAAATGGCATAGTGTCAGTTGCATATATCATTTTGTAACTGTGTTAGTACTTGTTAACAAGAACTGCTGTGATGTGGCCTATTACCCTAGAATCTATCATTGAAGGTGGGTGCACAAGACTTTATTTATTGTATACTGCACTCCTCACCTTCCAGTACCTGGGAAATGCTTAACCCTTGCACTGCACAACGCGCCTTTAGGCGCTCTGAGAGTTGTGCTGTTTTTTTTTAATTAGGCTATATTTTAATGTTTTTTAATGTTTTCATTACTCTGTGTTTTTAAATGAAAATAGTTGAGTTTGGAAACATTTTGACATTAAATTTACCTGAATATTTATGAAAACAACAAGAATATGTCCTTGACAATTGCCCCAAGAAGTTTTTGCCGAAAATAGGTGAGCAGTGCAAGGGTTAAACTGGGCTATGAAGGAGAAACATCAGGATCTTATGACAAACATGTTAGACTTCAATGGTACAATGGTTCAGCATTACTAACGTGTGCAAAGTGCACTCTGACCAGGCTGGGACCCGGCTGCAAAATGACATTGCTGAGGTTTTCAAACTTTTAACTGGACCTTGTGACTGAGGCTGGGTGATCAGTGATAGTGGTGTAATACTGTTATATAGAGTAATGCTTTCTTGCAGCTGAGAGGTATATAACAACATATGCCGCAGTACATAATGAAACACAATGACACGTTCTGAGCAGTACCAAAATTCAAGGCAGCAAATCCATACTGGATCTGAAGGTGGTAGATCTGACCACCAGTGACATGGTGGTGAATGGGTGCATAATATGTGTGCCAACCAGGTAAAGTAGCAGTAGGCTGTGCAGAGCAAGAGAGAGGAAGATACAACACAAATGTTAATGGGCCAGAGTCCCAGGAGATTACACCAACCACAAATGTAAAGGGCATATAACACTGGTCAGCTGAGCCATCTACCACTGCTTTCCAGTGAAAGTACCAGATGTGGATTATGATCATTCCACTGAGTAATTGAGATGTTTTCTGTGATAGAACTATTGGGGGTAAAAGTCTAATGAGGCTGCGAGGATTATGATGGTCCACCTTTATCACGAAAGATGCTGTTGGCTAATACTTGTACTGTAAACTTTTCAGTAGTAACTCATGGAAGAAACATGTAGACAAGTAGTGATTCTGTCTATAAGAGCTGCTTCCATCATCCCCTCCCCCATTCTTCCCACCTTCCAGGTGTGTCTTTGATGGTTAATAGTGTATGTGCTATAAATATTGTCATTATAACAATGCTTATAGTAAATGATGGCAACACTGTGCACAACCCAAGTTCTTCAGCTGGAGTTTAAGGGTACAACATGTAACTTTGAAGGTCTAAAGTCAAGTGACTCCTGTGTGTAAATTGTGTGATCAACCACAGATAATTGTTGATGAAACTCAGGAGTTAAAGAAACTATTATCTAGAATGTGAAAATTCTAGAGTTTAGGAATGATTATGTACTGGGACTGTGTTGAAAATCAAAGATTAACAAATGTAATATATTGGAAAAATATTTGTTATTGATGATACCCAGAACTGATATGAGAATATTAGATAAATTCAGTGGTGCACCTGGCTCAGGGTTTGCTGTGTTACTAAAACGTGTCAGATTTAAGGTGTCTCCATTGGCTTCATAGCTACAAGCAGCCACTACTAACCTCAGACATGACCAGTAATGATTCGCATTCATTATGAAAATAAATAGGTGCCACGTCAAGTTTCATTGCTCATAGGAAACAATGATGATATAATCATCATGTGGGGGTGACACTTCTCTCTAACTGAACTGTGTTAATGACTCGGTACGAATAGTCTCTTAGCATTAAGATATTATGCCTTCATTATTTTAGATGTGTACATAAATTAAGGATGGTCTGAGAAGTCTCTTCAACAGCAAGGCAATCGAGTGTGATTACTTGTACACAGAAGTATACAGATTAGCTCCTAATTACATTTCAGTCATCCTAAACATATTCCTTGGATGCATTCTGTGCCAGTTCATACTCAAGTGGATCCTAAATGTTTTATTAATCATAATTTAAAGTGATATAAAATACTTAAAATCTGAATACTATATGCAACTAATAATTAATATATAATCAGAAGTCTGTCATGATTGATTTAAAAATTGAGTAAACATTTCCCTCAGACTTGACATTATCAGTTGGGCAAAAAAAAAAGGGAGGGGAGGGGGGGGGCTCTACATACTAAGATGTGTAACTGAGCTGTAAAAGAAGTCACAGATTTCTATAAAGAGGTTTCCCAGTCATCTTATGTTTCTAAGTTGCTAAGAAGTATTGTGACAGTGAAGTTGTTTGCTAAGCCAGTAAAAACAGTCATCCAGTCTTCTTATGTTTCTAAGTTGCTAAGAAGTAGTATGACAGTGAATTGTTGGAAATTGTTTGCCAAGCCAGTAAAAACAAAGGCACTAATTGATATTGTAAGCCTTTTAGTATTCTATGATCAGCAAGGATTTGTTGTGCATTGGGGTAACATTGCTTTACAGATGTTTAGGTCTTCTTGTGGGATAGGCAAGGGAGATGTACCCTCACAATACAATAAATATTGTATAATATTTATTTGGATGACTTAAATGCAATTCTGACTAGGGAAAAATATGATTAATATTTGAGAACTACTTGTGTTAACAATTTAAGCTATGCTAGTGGC
>WNGS01092210.1:35341809-35358121 GCA_020271785.1 Procambarus virginalis | reverse complement strand
TAGGACGCTGGATACTCAATTTCCTGTCGAACAGAACACAAAGTAACATTCAATCAAGTAAAATCGAGTCCGAGCGCAGTTAAAAGCTCTGTACCTCAAGGTACACTTGTACAAGGTCCTTGCACCACTGCTGTCCTTATTCTCATATCCGACATAGACAAAAACACAAGACACAGCTTCGTGTCATCGTTTGCAGATGATACAAAAATCAGCATGAAAATTACCTCTGCTGAAGACATTGATAAACTACAAACAGATGTTGACAAAGTTTTCGATTGGGCAGCAGAAAATAACATGATGTTTAACGGTGATAAATTCCAGGTACTCAGATACGGCAAAAATGAGGATCTTAAACATAATACAGGGTACAAAACACAATCGAATCTGCCCATAATAAGAAAACAGCATGAACCTTAGGGAACCCAGGGAGAAGACAGAAGCGTAAGGCCGAGGGGGACAAAGTGGCCACAGGCCACGAGGTCGAGTCCGAGGCCCAACAATCGAAACTTAAGGCTGCATATGATCCAACAATCCTGAGGTGTATCATAGAAAAGCAAATGTATAGCATTGCAGTAGCAGGAGCCACCCACATCTTCACAGACGGATTGATTAACACAGAATATGAGAGTGCTGGCGCTGCTTTTTGCATCGACAGTGAACAGGCATAGTGGCGACTGGGAGGACCAGTATCATCAACCCTAACTGAGCTGTTTGCCATACAACTGCAGGCATTCGCATATGTGATTGCACAAAACACTCAAAATGCAGTCGTACATATAGACTCAAAAGCTGCACTTCAAATATTAGGACAAAAACAGTTGAAAGACATGGAAATAATTACCACCATTTTGTATCTTGGAGCAGTTGCTAAAGACAAAGGACTCAGCATAACCTTAAACTGGATCCCATCCCCATGTTGGAACCCCATTAAATGAGAAAGCTGATGAAATTGCAAAATTGGCAACTCGTCATCCAGTGATACATGAAACAATTCAACCCAGCCTAGAGAACATAAAAAACATCACCAAAAACTCTCACACCTCAACAAAGCCCATCTACACCAGAGAGTAGCAGAAGGTTCACCCTCTGCAATATGGTATCTTCAACCAACCAAAAGGTTAAATATCCCAAAAGGAATCCACAGGGAAATAGTAGTTAGGTTATATAGACTACGTCTAGGTTACAGATGCAACCGGGAGATTGGTGAACCCCGATAGAGAAAATGCATCTTCTGCCAAAACAGTCACAGAAAAGCCACTACTTCACTATCTCCTGGAATGCGAAACAACCAACGACCTTAGAAGAGCTTTAAAAGTCCCCGAATCTTGCAGTAACCACCATTGAAGCCATCAATACAGCCACTCTTCTGGTCAAGAAAGGTGTCAGCAGCGGGACACCCTCATAACTACTGTCAAGCAGTATCCTTCCCCGCGACAGCGGTCTGACGATTAAATGTGACCTCAGAACTCTGAATAGATTTACTGAACAAAAAATTGTACCACTTATGGGCTATTCATGCCCGTGCTACCTCTTGGGTGGCTTAATCTTTATCGATCAATCAATCAAATAGCCTCTCAAACTTTGTAACAAGTGCTGCTGGGAGGTAATAAACCCAATAGCTAAAGTGTCATATCTGTGGAACAGAAGCAGAGGCACCACTATTGCACTATTTTCTGGAATGTGAAGCAGCTGAAGCCCTGCGCATCAAACTCAACATTAATCCAACACGGCAGCTGCGTTAGATGCACATTCCACAGCGACTACAATGATTAGAAAAGCCGTTGAAGAATGGGACTCACTAATGAACTTTCTGCATCTACATCCGCCACCAAAATGTTATTAAAACAAGACTAAAACCATGCATTAAAACAAAGCGAAAAGAAACAGGGAAAAAGGAGGAAACCCCACCTCCATTTAAAACTTTGACCCAAATTACAGTAACAAGCAAATTCAATTAAGGGCTCGCCATAGCCCGCGCTACATGGACATTTCGTTCCGAGTAGCTAAATCTAAAATAAACAGAATAGCTGACAGTACAATTTCCACAGTGATTCAGAAACTCCAGAGTAGACAGTAATCTCAAGAATGTAGCACTCGGTGTGTACAGTTCTAATCCACCCCAAGACACTACAGCATTGACACAGAGCAGACTACGAATGCATCGCGCTACAACGCTCTCGCTCCCCATCGAGTTTAGACACTCAAGATTCCCCATGGAGCTGCCACCCTCTCCCGCATAGAGGTCCACGACTCTGGCCTCACTCAGCTCTCTGCTCTGCTCCAAGCTCCGTCTGAACGTCTACGACAATGCCAACAACCCACTACTGTAATCAAGACAACTAAATAAATAAGAAACTCGGTTAACACTGTGTA
Source organism: Procambarus virginalis (assembly GCA_020271785.1). Taxonomy (NCBI): domain Eukaryota; kingdom Metazoa; phylum Arthropoda; class Malacostraca; order Decapoda; family Cambaridae; genus Procambarus; species Procambarus virginalis. The sequence goes on along the minus strand of WNGS01092210.1, from coordinate 35,355,748 downwards.
TCTAATCTACCCAACAACGTAACATAATCGTACATTACACACTCAACTGCGCTCTGGATTAACACTTTACACAGGGCGTCCCTTGTCCACCCCCAACAACCACAACAAAGCAGTATCCGTGGGTAGAGAAACGTCAGAGTAAAATAGTTAGATATACAGTTAGGAAAAAGGACAGGTTTGAAACACCTTGGGGTAATAAAACCAAATATTTATAACAATTGATTTATTAACAAGCATCATTATAAAGACACTATGAAAAGCACAGCTGGCTTCAACTACCAGATACCATGCAGGACTTATTTTTGGAAGCACCATCACTACCACACACCAAGATCCACAACACTCGAGTGATATGAAGAGCTAAGTGAGCCATTGTCCAAATTATAATGTTTGACAATTTAGGAACTTCATGTTGGCAAAAGTCTTGAGTCACTATGAAGAGATGTGGTGTATGAATATACATTATTACAAAAAGAAAAAGAAAAAAATAATATTGAAGTCAGACATAATTGTCATGAAAATAAAACTTTTTTCTTTTTCTTTTTGTAATAATGTATATTCATACACCACATCTCTTCATAGTGACTCAAGACTTTTGCCAACATGAAGTTCCTAAATTGTCAAACATTATAATTTGGACAATGGCTCACTTAGCTCTTCATATCACTCGAGTGTTGTGGATCTTGGTGTGTGGTAGTGATGGTGCTTCCAAAAATAAGTCCTGCATGGTATCTGGTAGTTGAAGCCAGCTGTGCTTTTCATAGTGTCTTTATAATGATGCTTGTTAATAAATCAATTGTTATAAATATTTGGTTTTATTACCCCCAAGGTGTTTCAAACCTGTCCTTTTTCCTAACTGTATATCTAACTATTTTACTCTGACGTTTCTCTACCCACGGATACTGCTTTGTTGTGGTTGTTGGGGGTGGACAAGGGACGCCCTGTGTAAAGTGTTAATCCAGAGCGCAGTTGAGTGTGTAATGTACGATTATGTTACGTTGTTGGGTAGATTAGATACACAGTGTTAACCGAGTTTCTTATTTATTTAGTTGTCTTGATTACAGTAGTGGGTTGTTGGCATTGTCGTAGACGTTCAGACGGAGCTTGGAGCAGAGCAGAGAGCTGAGTGAGGCCAGAGTCATGGACCTCTATGCGGGAGAGGGTGGCAGCTCCATGGGGAATCTTGAGTGTCTAAACTCGATGGGGAGCGAGAGCGTTGTAGCGCGATGCATTCGTAGTCTGCTCTGTGTCAATGCTGTAGTGTCTTGGGGTGGATTAGAACTGTACACACCGAGTGCTACATTCTTGAGATTACTGTCTACTCTGGAGTTATCTGAATCACTGTGGAAATTGTACTGTCAGCTATTCTGTTTGTTATTTTAGATTTAGCTACTCGGAACGAAATGTCCATGTAGCGCGGGCTATGGCGAGCCCTTAATTGAATTTGCTTGTTACTGTAATTTGGGTCAAAGTTTTAAATGGAGGTGGGGTTTCCTCCTTTTTCCCTGTTTCTTTTTTCGCTTTGTTTTAATGCACTGGTTTTAGTCTTGTTTTAATAACATTTTGGTGGCGGATGTAGATGCAGAAAGTTCATTAGTGAGTCCCATTCTTCAACGGCTTTTCTAATCATTGTAGTCGCTGTGGAATGTGCATCTAATGCACCTGCTGTCGTTGGATTAATGTTGAGTTTGATGCGCAGGGCTTCAGCTGCTTCACATTCCAGAAAATAGTGCAATAGTGGTGCCTCTGCTTCTGTTCCACAGATATGACACTTTAGCTATTGGGTTTATTACCTCCCAGCAGCACTTGTTACAAAGTTGAGAGGCTATTTGATTGATTGATCGATAAAGATTAAGCCACCCAAGAGGTAGCACGGGCATGAATAGCCCATAAGTGGTACAATTTTTTGTTCAGTAAATCTATTCAGAGTTCTGAGGTCACATTTAATCGTCAGACCGCTGTCGCGGGGAAGGATACTGCTTGACAGTAGTTATGAGGGTGTCCCGCTGCTGACACCTTTCTTGACCAGAAGAGTGGCTGTATTGATGGCTTCAGGGTGGTTACTGCAAGATTCGGGGACTTTTAAAGCTCTTCTAAGGTCGTTGGTTGTTTCGCATTCCAGGAGATAGTGAAGTAGTGGCTTTTCTGTGACTGTTTTGGCAGAAGATGCATTTTCTCTATCGGGGGTTCACCAATCTCCCAGTTGCATCTGTAACCTAGACGTAGTCTATATAACCTAACTGCTATTTCCCTGTGGATTCCTTTTGGGATATTTAACCTTTTGGTTGGTTGAAGATACCATATTGCAGAGGGATAGAGCAGAAGATACCTTCTGCTACTCTCTGGTGTAGATGGGCTTTGTTGAGGTGTGAGAGTTTTTGGTGATGTTTTTTATGTTCTCTAGGCTGGGTTGAATTGTTTCATGTATCACTGGATGACGAGTTGCCAATTTTGCAATTTCATCAGCTTTCTCATTTAATGGGGTTCCAACATGGGGATGGGATCCAGTTTAAGGTTATGCTGAGTCCTTTGTCTTTAGCAACTGCTCCAAGATACAAAATGGTGGTAATTATTTCCATGTCTTTCAACTGTTTTTGTCCTAATATTTGAAGTGCAGCTTTTGAGTCTATATGTACGACTGCATTTTGAGTGTTTTGTGCAATCACATATGCGAATGCCTGTTGTATGGCAAACAGCTCAGTTAGGGTTGATGATACTGGTCCTCCCAGTCGCCACTATGCCTGTTCACTGTCCATGCAAAAAAGCAGCGCCAGCACTCTCATATTCTGTGTTAATCAATCCGTCTGTGAAGATGTGGGTGGCTCCTGCTACTACAATGCTATACATTTGCTTTTCTATGATACACCTCAGGATTGTTGGATCATATGCAGCCTTAAGTTTCGATTGTTGGGCCTCGGACTCGACCTCGTGGCCTGTGGCCACTTTGTCCCCCTCGGCCTTACGCTTCTGTCTTCTCCCTGGGTTCCCTAAGGTTCATGCTGTTTTCTTATTATGGGCAGATTCGATTGTGTTTTGTACCCTGTATTATGTTTAAGATCCTCATTTTTGCCGTATCTGAGTACCTGGAATTTATCACCGTTAAACATCATGTTATTTTCTGCTGCCCAATCGAAAACTTTGTCAACATCTGTTTGTAGTTTATCAATGTCTTCAGCAGAGGTAATTTTCATGCTGATTTTTGTATCTGCAAACGATGACACGAAGCTGTGTCTTGTGTTTTTGTCTATGTCGGATATGAGAATAAGGAACAGCAGTGGTGCAAGGACCTTGTACAAGTGTACCTTGAGGTACAGAGCTTTTAACTGCGCTCGGACTCGATTTTACTTGATTGAATGTTACTTTGTGTTCTGTTCGACAGGAAATTGAGTATCCAGCGTCCTACTTTACCAGTTATACCCACTGACCTCATTTTGTGTGCAATCACTCCATGGTCACATTTGTCAAATGCCTTTGCAAAATCAGTGTATATGACATCTGCATTATGTTTTTCCTCTTATGCCTCCGTGATTTTGTCATAGTGGTCAAGTAGCTGTGAGAGGCATGATCTTCCTGCTCTAAATCCATGTTTCCCTGGATTGTGGAGGTCATTGGTTTCCATGAATCTAGTGACCTGACTCCTGATCACTCTCTCAAATACTTTTATTATGTGGGACGTTAGTGCAACTGGTCTATAATTCTTTGCCAATGCTTTGCTACCACCCTTGTGTAGAGGGGCAATGTCTGCTGCTTAAAGCGCATCTGGTATCTCCCCTGTGTCCAAGTTTTCCCTCCACACTATACTGAGCGCCTGTGCTACTGGCACTTTGCATTTCTTTATAAATATTGAATTCCATGAGTCTGGACCCGGGGCTGAGTGCATGGGCATGTTGTCAATTTCTCTTTCAAAGTCTGCCCCGCTCGTGTTGATATCAGTTATATTTACAGGTGTTTGAGTATCATTCATAAAGAAAGTGTCCAAATCTTCCACTTTCATGCTGAATATCGGAGTGCTAAACATGTCTTCATGCTGCTTTTTTAGGATTTCACTAATTTCTTTGTCATCCTCTGTGTGTGTACCTTCGCTGGTACGAATAGGTCCAATACTGGCAGTGGTTTTCGCTTTTGATTTAGCATATGTGAAGAAATATTTAGGGTTTTTCTTTATTTCTTGAATTGCTTTCTGTTCTAGTTGCCTTTCTTCAGTCTGATAGGAATGCCTCAGTCTCTGTTCGATTTCTTCAATCTCCCTGTTTAAATTATTTCTTCTCTGTATGGAGAGTCGTGTATGCTTAAGCATTTCCGTTAATTTCTTCCTCCTTTTGTAATGTCGTCTGCGTTCTCTTTCTACATTGGACCTCTTTCTGGCTTTCCTCAAAGGAACATGTTTCAGACAAACTTCATATGCTTCAGAAGTCAGTTTTTCTATTCCTTGTGTAGGATTTTTATTTCTTAGGACATTTTCCCATTGAATGTTTGTAAACTCTATGTATAGGAAATACCATCCTGCCCGGTGGAACTTTCAAACGCAAACGGCTCATGTGTTCCTCCTGCTCAACGTGAAGACTTTGTTGCTCATGTGTCAGAGTGGTACAGCACTTATGATCCCTCCACAGTCCAGATATTTAACGACGATCTAGTACAGAGCATTCAGATGTTTGCTGACCCTTTAGGTCGGCTCCCTGCACCATCCAATAGTCGGAACGATATGAAAGGTAATAAACGCCATGCCTATTACAATGACCCCAAACTGCGTACTTTGAAACGCACTGCCAGACGAGTTGGGCTCGCATATAGGGAAACACGTACACCAGCAATGCTCAAGCTCTTTCAGAAAGCCCTAGCCAAGGCGAGGGAGCGCATGACAGAGCTCAGGCAAGATAACTGGGAAACTTTTGTTAACAGTCTCAACTCTCACACCCCCCTCAGCCAGGCATGGAAGGATATTAAAAGAATTAAAGGCGATAAGATCGGCCAAGTAGCACACCCTCACCCTCTACACAGAGCAAACGAGTCAGTCGATGCTTGGGCAACCACCTCTAGTTTCAATAATCTTCCCCCAGACACACAGTTCAGATTAAATGCTGGTTACGGAGATCAAGACTATTGCATACAGGCTCGTTGACTTCATGCTCCACAAGGAAGATGAATGCAACGTGCCATTTACTGAGTTTGAATTACTCGCGGCCCTAAACAAAGGTAAAGCCACATCCCCGGTGAAGATGGTTTCACTTATGACATATTGCGTCTGCTCCCTTTAGTACCAGGGAATCCCCTGCTTGAGCTGTATAATATGAGCTATGTTACTGGGGAACTTCCTATCTCTTGGACCAACAGTATAATCATTCCAATTCCCAAGCCAAATCAAGAGAATGCTTTCCGCCCAATTTCCCTTACTAGCTGCATTTGCAAAACATTCGAGAGAATGGTCCTAAACCGTCTCCTCCATAGAATAAGAACCATGCTATCCCCCCAGATATATGGCTTCATGCATGGAAGGAGTGTGCATCATTGCATCACTACCTTTCTTACCCTGCACACTGAAAAGTCATATACCACCTTCCTAGATCTTAAGTCTGCCTTTGATATTGCAAATAGACATGTTATCTTGAGTGAGCTTGCAAGAATGAATATTGGTGGTCGGCTTCTTTGTTGGATCAGGGGTTACCTATCCAACAGGAAGTCATCTGTATTTTTCCAGGGGCATAGGAGTGTAACAAGAGACTTTGAACTAGGTACCCCGCAGGGTGGTGTCCTCAGTCCTACCTTATTTAATATCTTGATAAACACGCTGTTAAACTCTATACCGAGCAAACCCAACGTCCACATCATTAGCTATGCTGATGATATAATGATACACACCACTGGGTATGCTAACACACAGAACACTCTTAACTCTGTATTAGACTCATGTCAGGATCTAGGTTTAATTATCTCAGCAGAGAAAACAAAGATACTAAATCGGCGCCCACCCAGGCAGGGAGGAGCTGTTCGCAAGATGCAACTGTCTGATGGCTCCCAGCTTGACTATGTAAACAGATTCAAATACCTTGGCCTTGAGGTGCCACTGTATGGTCCTGTTGTATTCAGACTCTGTCGTCAGTATAAAGAGAGGCTCCGAGCTCTCAAGGCTGTTGCAGGTTATCACTCAGGCTATGGTGCCAATGTCAGAATTGTCAAAATGATGTACCTTGCATACATCAGATCTTTAGTGGATTATGCTGCACCTCTGCGTGTTTTGATGCCTGAAAGAAAGCTTGGAGGGCTTGAAAAATTGCAGAACGAAGCCTTGAGGATAATCCTTGGGTGCCCTCGTACCACAAAGATACTTAATATGAGAAAGGAACTTAATATTCTGAGCGTTGTTGATCGTGTTACTGAAATTAACTGTCAAATTGGTATAAAAATGCTTAGGCTAACTCATCCTAATCCTTGCACAGAAGCCCTCCAGAATTACTTTATTGAAGATCAGCATTGTTCCAAATGGATAACAAAAACTGGAACTCTACTCAGAATGTATGGGGTTCATGATTTGTACCCGGTCCGTCTAATTACCACAAGCTACCACAAGCTACACATGCTTTCGGAAAGCTTCCTGGCAATACGTTAGTAATGAATAAATATGATATATTTACTCATTATAATGTTAGTGCTGAACGTACAACACGAAAAAACATAATTTTAGTTTGAAAAAGTATCTTTTTACAATGAAATTAGACGAAAATAAAGAGCTGGTGTCGCCAAATTAAGTCGACGATCCAAGCGTCGTTAGGTTAGGTTAGGATAGGTTAGGTTAGGTTAGGTTTGGTTTGGTTAAGTTAGGTTAGATTAGATTAGGTTAGGTTAGGCTAGGTTAGCCTAACCTAACATATCATATTTTTTCATTACTAACGTATTGCCAGGAAGCTTTGTGAAGCTTGTGGTAGCTTGTGGTAATTAGACGGACCCGAATTAGACGGTGGGCTTTGGTAGTTCTCCCCCCACTCTACCCTGGTCCAGGGTGTGTTGTTTGGGTAGTGATTCGTCCAGTGTTGGTAGTAGGACGGGTGTTGTGTGGTGTAGTACCTGTGTGCGTGTTGATACTTTGTATTCCAGTCTTGTGGGTATCTCCCTTCCACTCTGTAATCCTATAGTGGTTCCATCTGACTGTTCCTCTCTCTTATATTTTCTACTCTGTTTCTGCCTTCCTCTAAAAAATTTCCAGTAGTGTCATATTGATCTTCCCGTCTATAACGCTGTGTACCTCTCACGTGGAATTCCGGACACTGAAGATTGTAGCATTTTTTGTCCCTAATTGAAGATTGACATAATTTGGGGTGAAAGTATCTACACCCTGTTCCAAAACGGCATGTACCCCTCGCCAACATGTTCCTGCATTTTCGAGGATGCAGAAAATTGCATTTTTCTCCTAATTTTCCATATTTGCATATTCCTTTAGCGTAGAATTTGCAAATATGTTCAGGTTTTGCGTTTTTCAATGTATTTATACTTGTGTCTGTCGTGTCTACCTCTTTATTGGAGCCATCTCTGTCTTTCGTCCCAATTCCTTCATTTAAATAAAATAAATATAAATATAAATATAAATATGTTTATTCAGGTAAGGTAATAGACGCTGTATGCAAGGCAAACGGCGGAATTTCTGGGAAGGAAGAAAATGTAATACCATACTCGGTGGCTAACCGACCATGGTTGAGCGTGCATCTTGGGGGGGGGGGTATTTACGCGCGCACGGGGACGCACCAATCGTCTCGCTGCTGCGTTCCCGGGCGATACACTCAAAACGTTAACAAACAAACACATCTGCGTTAAGGTCTAACCTTCACAAGCTGCGCCTATCTCAAAGGAGCATCACCTTGAGCGCCAAGTGCTCACGAAATTCTTCTCATATTCTTTAAGGGTACAGAGTGGGGGAAGAGCCTCATTCAGAGTGGAGATATGAAGACTCACATGTTGGTGCACAGGAGCGAGGAGGTGCTGGGAAGAGGTTCAGGCATCTTCGAAGTAGGTCCTCTCATCTTTTATACATTCGGCTGTTAATTCCCACAAGCGTTGAGGACAAACCTCTCGAGTGTCCCGAGTGTGGGAAGAGGTTCAGTCTGTTTAGTCATATGATGACTCACAATTTAGTGCATTCTCCTATCTTATTCCATTCGGCAGACAATCCCCCAAGTGTACAGCCCCCACAAGTGTGGATGACAAACCTCACGAGTGTCCCATGTGCGGGAAGAGGTTCAGTCTGCTTCGTCTTATGAAGACTCACATTTTAGTGCATTCGGATGACAAACCTCACGAGTGTCCAGAGTGTGGTAAGAGTTTCTGTCGTCTTGGCCATCTGAAGAGACACTTATTAAGGCATTCAGAGGAACGCCGTTTCGTGTGTGCAGAGTGTGGCAGGAGTTTTAAGAACGTGAAGCTATATTAACACACATGTTAAATCATTGGCGGTTCGCCCTCATGAGTGTCGAGGATGTGGAAAAAGATTCAGGCGTCTTCGAAGTCTGAAGTCCGTGTGTTACTGCATTGTGTTCCGGAAGGCCACGTTACTCAATGCCTTTATCCTATATGAGCAGTGCGCCAGTGCAGCATTTGATGCAACTAGGGAGAATGTCAAGGCACATTGCAAAGGAGCCTAGTGCCAGTTACCCAATACAATGTCGGGGTATGCACAAAGAAGGGCTCATTTCTTAAACAGTCATTATGTCTGGCTATGTGTTTTCACTTTTCCCGTTTATTATTTCCCCTCATTCATTTCTCCATGCTGATCATTTATCTATGATATTTCACTCCTCATTTGGCTTGCCAGCCTGCGGGCGGGCCTAGCTGCTGTAGTTACGGCTGAAGTAGTCCCTGCCAAGGGTCCAGCAGCTAATGGCCCAAGATAATTATCCCACATCTGGCCAGCGGCTATCTAAGATAATTAGACGAGCCAGAACTAAATACTACGAAGATAAATTTACCCAAATAAAGAGCAACATTAAAAAACTTGGAACACAATTTCACAAATATTGGGCTCAAAGAAGATTTTAAACAAACCAACACTCCTGTCCGATAACGATGGTCAGTTTTCAGCCTCTGATTCTCCTATTGAGTTCAATAGGTTCTTCTCTTCCATTGGGTCATCCCTTGCAAATGATATTCCATCTTCCAGTACTGATGTTAAGGACTATCTTACAGGTAACTATCCACAGTCTCTGTACCTAAAGCCTACTAATTCCACTGACGTTAATGAGATAATCCTTTCCCTTAAAACCAAGTCTAGTGCCCTTGAGGAGATACCAACATTAATTTACAAAAAAGCCTCCAGATTCTTAGCCCCTGCAATTGCATTGCTCTTCAACAAGTCACTTGAACTCCAAACCTTTCCAGATATCCTAAAAAAAAGCGAGAGTAACCCCTGTCCACAAATGTGGTGATCTCACAGATGTTAACAACTACAGACCTATATCAATCCTGCCTAACTTATCAAAAATTTTGAAAAACTAATCTACAAGCAGCTTTACTCTTATCTAGCCAAACACAATATATTTAGCTCTTGCCAATATGGCTTCAGACCCAAAAAAAAAGCACTAACGATGCACTTATTAGTATGATTAACTTAATTCATGCAGCTCTTGATAAAAATGAGTTCCCTGTTGGGTTATTTGTGGACCGGCGTAAGGCTTTTGACACTGTTAACCACCAAAACCTTCTTCTTAAATTACATCATTATGGAGTCAGAGGACACTCCCTGCAATACCTTAAGTCTTACTTTACTGACAGGCTCCGGTATGTTTCTGTGAATAATTCAATTTCTCCACCCTACCCATCAACATTGGTGTTCCTCAGGGCAGCATACTTGGCCCTCTCCTCTTTCTCATCTTCATTAATGACTTTCCAAATGCCTCCCAACATCTCAAACCAATTCTATTTGCTGACGACACAACCTTCATTTACTCCAGTCCAGGCCCCCTTGCTCTAAATGCCACAGTAAATACTGAGCTAAATAAAGTCCATCTTTGGCTAACTGCCAACAAACTCGCCCTTAACATTGACAAAACTTTCTATATTCTGTTTGGCAACAAATCCTCTAATCAAATAAATCTCAAAATAAACAATACCCAAATTTGTAACAAATTAGATGGAAAATTCCTTGGCGTTCTCATTGATCACAAGCTGAATTTCCAGGGACACATTCTAAATATATAAAAAAAGTTTCAAAAACTGTTGGCATTCTTTCTAAGATCAGATATTATGTACCCCGCCCTGCCCTGGTTACTCTCTATTACTCCCTCATCTATCCATACCTCAACTATGGTATTTGTGCTTGGGGTTCTACTACCCAAAATCATTTACGTTCTCTAATTACTCAACACAAAGCTGCTATTAGGACAATATCCAACTCTGGCCCCAGACATCACTCGGTACCCCTTGATACCTTGATACCTTGAGGTGCTTCCGGGGCTTAGCGTCCCCGCGGCCCGGTCATCGACCAGGCCTCCTGGTTGCTGGACTGATCAACCAGGCTGTTGGACGCGGCTGCTCACAGCCTGACGTATGAGTCACAACCTGGTTGATCAGGTATCCTTTCGAGGTGCTTATCCAGTTCTCTCTTGAACACTGTGAGGGGTTTGCCAGTTATATGCCCTTTATGTGTAGCGGGAGCGTGTTGAACAGTCTCGGGTCCCTGATGTTGATAGAGTTCTCTCTCAGAGTACCTGTTGCACCTCTGCTTTTCAACGGGGGTATTCTGCACATCCTGCCATGTCTTCTGGTCTCATGTGATGTTATTTCTGTGTGCAGGTTTGGGACCAGCCCCTCTACTATTTTCCATGTTTAAATTATTATGTATCTCTCCCACCTGCGCTCAAGGGAATACAGATTTAGGCTCTTTAGTCGGTCCCAATAGTTTAGATGTTTTACTGAGTGGATTCTAGCAGTAAAGGTTCTCTGCATGCTCTCCAGGTCAGCAATTTCTCCAGCTGTGAAAGGGGCTGTCATTGTGCAGCAGTACTCCACTCTAGAGAGCACAAGCGTTTTGAAGTGTCATCATCAGTATAGCATCTCTTGTGTGAAAAGTTCTTGTTATCCAACCTGTCATTTTTCTTGCAGTTGTGTCGGCTACTTTATTGTGTTCTTTAAAGGTAAGGTTTTCCGACATGAGTACACCCAGATCCTTTACATTGTCTTTTCGTTTTATGTTATGATTTGTCTGAGTTTTGTACGTGGTTTCCGTTTTTATATTTTTATTTTTTCCATAGCGCATGAGCTGGAACTTATCTTCGTTAAACACCATATTATTTTCTGTAGCCCATAGAAAGACCTGATCTACATCTGACTGGAGGTTTGCCGTGTCCTCTATGTTGCCTACTCTCATGAAGATCCTAGTGTCATCTGCAAAGGATGATACAGTGCTATAGGTTGTGTTCTTGTCTATGTCCGATATGAGGATGAGAAAAAGTACTGGAGCAAGCACAGTACCCTGGGGACTGAGCTCTTAACGGTTGATGGCTGGATTTTATTTTGTTGACTATTACACATTGGGTTCTGTTGGTCAGGAAATTGTAGATCCATCTGCCTATTTTTCCGGTAATTCCTTTTGAGCGCATTTTATGTGCAATAACACCATGGTCACATTTATCAAAAGCTTTTGCGAAATCTGTGTAAATTACATCAGCGTTTTGTTTGTCTTCCATAGCATCTAATGCCATATCATAGTGGTCCAGCAACTGCGACAGGCAAGAGCGCCCTGCTCTGAAACCATGTTGTTCGGGGTTATGGAGATGCTGTGATTCCATGTATTTTGTGATCTTACTTCTTAGCACTCTCTCAAAAATTTTTATGATGTGCGATGTTAGTGCTATCGGTCTGTAATTTTTTGCCTCTGCCTTATTTCCTCCTTTATGAAGTGGTGCTATCTCTGCTGTTTTTAGTATATCAGGAATAACGCCAGTATCTAGGCTTTGTCTCCACAGAATGTGAAGGGCCTGCGATAGTGGTTTTTTACAGTTCTTGATGAATATGGAGTTCCAAGAATCCGGGCCTGGTGCAGAGTGCATAGGCATACTGTTTATGGCTTCTTCAAAATCCAGTGGGGATAGGGTGACGTCTGATATATGATTTGATGTTGGTATCATATCCATGAAAAATTCATTTGGGTTATCAATCTTTAGTGCGTTTAATGGCTCGCTGAAAACAGAGTCGTACTGCTTCCTCAGTAGCTCGCTCATTTCTTTGTTGTCATCGGTGAAAGTTCCATCTCCCTTTCGCAGGGGCCCGATACTAGATGTGGTTTTTTATCTTGATTTTGCATAGGAGAAAAAATACTTCGGATTTCTCTCTATTTCACTGATGGCCTTTTGCTCTCTTTGCCTCTCCTGGGTTTTGTATGATTCTTGTAGCTTGAGTTCAATTGTTTCTATTTCTCTACCTAACCTTCTTCGCCGTTCTTGAGATAGAGTGCGACTCTCAAGTTGTTCCGCGATTCGTTTTCTTCGCCTATATAGGGAACGACGTTCTCGTTCCAATCTTCATCTCTTCCTCTTTTTTCTTACAGGGATGCGGTTTGAACATATTTCTAGTGCTACTGAGCTTATTTTTTCCAGGCACTGGTTCAGGTTCGCATTTTCTAGCTGTTCTTTCCAGTTTATTTCTGTGAAGTCCTGGTTTATTTGCTCCCAGTTTATCTGTTTATTATTGAAGTTGAATTTGCTGAAATCTCCTCCACCGGGAATCTGGACTGGTTTTGAAGGTCTATTCCCCATGGTTGTCATAACTTCAATTAAGTTGTGATCTGAGTAACAGGTATTTGTAATCATTATGTTCCTGATCAATTCATCATTATTAGTGAAAATGAGGTCCAGCGTGTTCTCCTTCCTAGTTGGTTCTACTATTTGCTGGTTTAAGGCAAACCTGTCGCACATCCGTAGCAGGTCATTTGCATGTGCCTGTTCATTAAGGCTACTTCCTGGTATTCTTTCTGATATACTGTATTAGCCAGGTGCTTCCATTTCAGGTGCCGTAGGTTGAAGTCCCCAAGCAGGATGATGTTCGGAGCGGATTTGTGAGGTTTTCCAAGCAGTGTTCTACTTATATACAAGGACAATAACTACATTGAGGATCTCTATTTTGATTATCAGCACTTCCACCATATCATTTGATAGTGTTTTGCAGCCATCAGTACAGATGAGGATGTTTTGTCTTTGATGTTAGGCTGACCCCACCCTGAAGCCGGTGTTTCCTATCACATCTGAAAAGATTGTACTCTGAGATCCATATTTCACCATCATGGTAGTCCTTGTGTGGGTTTCTGTTAGGGCTGCAAACACTGCATTTGCCTCATGAAGGAGACCATCTATAAGTGAACTTTGTTGGATTTGCGTGTTTTTATACCTTGAATGTTGGCAAATATAAATGATGTTATCGTGGTAGTGGAAGTGCTGGATGCCTTACTTGGTGTTAATATCTGAGGCTCCGGTAAGGAGGCCACTGTGTTTGCGTCCAGGGTGTGTTGTTTTCGAAGTGATTCGTCCAGTTTCGGTAGTGGGGCGAGTGTTGTGTGGTGTAGTACCTGTGTGGTTTGTTGGTAAGTGTATTCAGTCTTGTGGGTATCTCCCTTCCCCTCTGTAATCCTGTAGTGGTTCCATCTGACTGTTCCTCTCTCTTATATTTCTACCTGTTTCTGCCTTCCTCCTCTAAAAAATTGCCAGTATGCATATGATCTCCCGTCTATACGCTGTGTACCTCTCACGTGGAATTCCGGACACTGAAGATTGTAGTNGCAAAAGGAACAGCTGAAGATTGTCAAACAAAGGTTAAATCACTCTCATTACCTCTTTCTCTCTCTCTCTCTCTCTTTCCCTCACCTTGTTTCACACTCTCTCCATCCTAATTCATGTTATTTCTCTCATATTCATTCTTCTTTTGGATACGTTATCTTCATGTGTTTATTCCCTCATTTTTGCAT